>JAKZLQ010000026.1:0-25247 GCA_023309525.1 Arxiozyma bovina
GCTCCTACCAGTGTTAAATGTGTCTTTGTTGGTTATGACTCTAAACATAAAGCCTATCGTTTATACCATCCTCCTTCTAAGAAAGTATTTGTATCCAATCAAGTCCGCTTTGATGAACAAGACTTTCCACTTGCAGGCACCAAAGAGGTAGAGATTGCTCATTCATTTGCCACAGGAACACTAGGTGGTGTTCCTACTTACCCTTCATCTACTAATTTTTCAAACTCTTCCTTTTCTGATCAAGAAATATCCAATTACACTCAAGATCCTACTTATTATCCATCCGATGACGAGGACTACGTTCACGATACAACTACACATTACGAAGATGTTCTCGAACATGGTACTAGTCAATGTGCAACCTCAATGCCACAATCTAACCTTTCTGATTCATCTATGTTAGATATTGAGTATTTTGAAAACAATGAAAAGGCTATTGATGTTCCCTCTTCTCCTCAACCTGAATTTTCATCTCCATCTTTTGCTCCTTCCGATATGGCTATTAACCCAGATTTTGATAACTTTGTGTTCGATGACCTTAACCTTGAACCAACTGAGGATGTGTCAGATGCCTCTTCTTCTCAGACTCACTCTACTTCTCCACGTTCCTCTTCTTTGGATTCATCTGATTTAGAGGATTCTGATCATGAATTCATTCATACCATATCACCAAATTTTGTTAACGATTACAATTCTGCTGCCTCTGACAATTCTGATACTGAATCCATCCATGATCCTCTTGATAACACAGTTCAAGAGTCTGTTTCATCTCAAAAATTCACCGACCCAGATGATATTGTACCATCACCACCTGCTTTATCTACACATAACAATTCTTCTTCCATTACCGTTCCAGAAGCACCACCATCTACCACTCAATCTTTAGCTTCAACTATAGATGATACTGCCTCTGAGTCTTCCTCAATTTCTGACTATGTTGAACCTTCTTCAAATATTTCTAAATTACCAGTTGATTTTCACTCCCATACTAATCCACCTATCTATGATTTGGAGGATTTAGATCCTCATAAGCCGGTTAAAAATAGCAAAATGGAAATTTCGAACAACATATCTGCTCCTATAACCACTCACGTTAGCAATCTAAATGGCCAAACGTCATCGCATGTCACTCATCGCAAGCTAGGTCCTATTCCTGCTTCAGATTTTTATGTGAATCACCACCTCGAGAAACTCCATCCTCAGTGGGACCCTAACCCCATTAGTCCTGGTACAATTGGTACCCCTGCTGTTGAGTCTGTTAATATTGACTCAGGCAGTTTCATCCCCATGAACTCTACGGATGGCGCCACACAACTCATTCGTACGCCCATATTGTCGTCTACTCAATCTTCTGCTTCTGATGACGATTCTTCCCATCATATAGCCTTAACGGCCTTAGTTCACGGTATGTCCCTAACTTCTACTACTTCATCTGTTCCAAACACATTCACTCAAGCTATGAATTCCTCCGATAAAGACAAGTGGTATCAAGCCTGTCTAAAAGAACTCAAAGCCTTCAAAACCCATGATACTTACAAGTTAACCCCGCTTCCTGCTGGTCGCCGTGCATTAGGGTCTCGATGGGTCTTCACTATCAAGGATGGTAATCGCTACAAAGCTCGTTTAGTAGCTCAAGGCCACACTCAAAAGGCTGGCATTGACTACCAGGAGACCTTTGCACCCGTTGTTCGTTATGATTCCGTTCGTATATTCCTTGCTATTGCATCTTTCCTTAATCTTCGTGTTCATCAAATGGACGTAGACACTGCCTTTTTAAATTCCAAAATGGATGAACCTGTCTATGTTCGTCAACCACCAGGCTTTGTTGACCCAGTCCATCCCGATTACGTGTGGCAACTTTACGGGGGTATGTATGGATTAAAGCAAGCCCCACTACTATGGAACACTCACATTCATAAAACATTATCTAGCAGAGGTTTCACACGCCATGATGGAGAGTATGGCATTTACTTTAAAAATATACAACAATCTAAAGTTTTAATTGCACTCTATGTCGATGATCTTCTAATTGCTGCTCCAAATAAAGATATTATGAACTCTGTAAAAGCAGGGTTAAATGAAGCTTATTCCATGAAAGATCTTGGTCCAGTCTCCAAATTTTTAGGAATGAATGTTCATCAAGATGACTTGAACAATATTACCCTCTCAATGGAGGATTATATTACAAAAGCTGCCCAGAGTTGTCAAATCGACTTAAATAGGAATGTGGAATTTCCATTATCCAATACAGTTAATTATTTTGACACAGACTCACCAACAATTGACAACATAACTGAGTATCAGAGTATTGTTGGCCAACTCCTTTTTGTGAGCAATGTTGGACGTCCTGATGTAGCTCATTCTGTTCAACTACTATCACGATTTCTAAAAGATCCTAGGGAGGTACATTTAAAAGGAGCTCACAGAGTTATGCAATATTTGTATAACACTAGAACACTAGGATTATCATATAACACTAGATCTGAAAAATTTATTGAAGGATTTTCAGATGCATCTCATGGAAACAAGAATGACTTAAAATTTGCAACCGGTGGGTTTATTATAAAGCTTGCCGGTGGAGTGGTAACATGGTCTTCAAAGAAGATTACAAGTGCAGTGTGCCTATCTTCAACAGATGCGGAATATATAGCTGCTAGCAACACAAGCAGGGAATTAATTTGGATCAAGAATATGTTGAACCATATGAAAATAAATGTAACCGATGTAAAGTTATGGATAGACAATGAACCGGCAATACATGTGGCTAAAAACCCTGTCCTACATTCAAAAATGAAACACGTTAATCTACATTACCATTTTATCAGACATCAAGTAGAATCCGGTATTATTGAAATTGGTCACGTAAATACAAATGAACAAATTGCTGATATAATGACAAAAGTTTTATCAAGACCAGTGTTTATAAAGGTTCGAGATTTATTCATGGAGAATATAGAATAGGAATTTAGCTTACGGGGGTATGTTGAAATATGATTAGAGTTATACTTGATAATCTAAATTCATCGTATCAAGTGATTGAAAAAGTTATGAAAATTTATTTTAGAAAGAAGATTCAAAGATAAAAGAGTTACATTGTATATTATCATATCTTGTATATTAGTTATGTAGAAAGTAGAAAACCAAGCAATATAATAACAATTTATAGTACCACTAATATCCTACTATAAATATCTAATAATTTATAATACCACCAATATCCTATTATAAATTTACATCAATTTTATATAATAATTTAAAATGAATAGTAACAAAGTTTTCGATACTGAAGCCTTGCGTCAACAATTTTTAACTCATATCAAATATTTGTTTGTATGATTAACTTCTCAATATTGTCTCATTTATGTCTCACAAATGTCTCAGTAATGTCTCACTAATCTCTCACTATTGTTTTTTTCTTATTTTCTATGTACTGGAAAATCAACCTGGAATTCTTTAACAAACCCTAACTTTTTTGTCTCAAACCAGAACAATTTAATTGACAAACATCATATAACCCTAATTACCAAACCCTAATCGACTTTCATTTTAAACCCTAATATCAAGTCAGTTCACAACATCTTCCTCTCCCAAAGGTTCAGCCAGATTTCTGAAGTTAGATAATAATGAGTTGCGACGATCACTTGGGAGTTGATTAAATTCTTCTAATGTATATTCGCAATTCAACTGTGGATCAACATCTTGCATCTTGCAATAATAAGTTTGTGTCTCAATATCGTAACCCGTTACCGAAATAATCTCGGGAAGTCTAGACAATCTTTCTGTAGCAGTTACCGGTAATTCTTTAGGATAACGTCGAGTGTCACGTATAAATCTTTTAATATTCTTAATGTTAATTACCCTATTTCTTTTAAACGACGAGGGTAAATCTAACTCGACTGTATTATTGCCAAAGACCTTGACAATTTGAAATGGACCCAAAAATATCGGTTGTACCTTTAGGTATCTTCCTCCCCTAAAGTAGACTTCCCGATCTAATAAAACATATTCACCAGCTTTGAAGGTAATGGAGTTGCGATAAGGATTTTCTTGAGTCTCCATCATTTCTTGACGGTCTTGTAGGTAGTCTCGTGTGCGTAGTGTAATGGCCTGTAGTTTCTTTGTTAGTTCAACAGCAGTGTCATTTCGAGCAGAAGATTCGTTACCAGTGTCCATGAGGGGTTCATTAGGAATAAACCCAATATCAACTTCGAATGGAGCAGCACCAACAGCAGATTGAGGAGTGGAATTGTAAACAAATTCAAGGTGTGGTAAAAAGAGATCCCATACAGCGTGATCATTGTGACAAAAAGTACGTAATAACCGGTTGAGTGTCTTGTTAACACTTTCTGTTTGACCATCAGTTTGGGGATGATTGGTAGTGGACTTGAGTAGCTTGATGTGCAGACGTTCAGTAAGTTCCTTATAGTAGCCACTTGCAAACCGAATATCTCTATCAGAAACAATAGTATGAGGAAAACCGTGATAGCAAAAGACATATCTAAAAAGAGCACGAACAACACCAGTAGAACCAAAATTCTTTTTCATAGCAATAAAATGAGCACGTTTCGAAAACCGATCAACGACAACCATAACCATATCGTTTCCTTGTCTGGATGTGGGAATACCTGTAACAAAATCAATAGAAATGTCAATCCATCGACCTGATGGAACATCTAAGGGACGTAGCTGACCGTTAGTTTTGGGACGATACCGTTTCATTAACTGACATTGCAAACAACCTTGCACAAAACTTTTAATTTCTTTCGACATAGAAGGCCAATAGTAATGAGGAACTAGTTTATTAATAGTAGCAGTTTCACCAAAATGACCACCTTGTAAAAAACTATCGTGATATAATTGTAAAAGTGTAAATCGTTCTTTCGATGGGACACAAACTCGAGAATCATAGTATAGAATATTGTTATCAAATTTATAACGTTCTTGGGCCTTGGAAGAAAATTTCATACGTTTAATATATTTCTTGTAAAGTGATCTATCAGCGGCAGAGATATTTACCTTATCAACAACACCTAATGAAACCAAAATTGCAGCAGACCATGGATCTTCGAGTAATGATTCATACCAATCTTGTGGGTTAACCGACGACAATGTAGTTAATGGACAAATGTTAATAGCAGCAACTTCCTGTGGGCGACTTAATGCATCAGCGACAGCATTATTTTTTCCTTTAATATGTTCAATCTCAAAATCAAATTCTTCTAAATATTGTAACCATCTAGTTAACCGTTGGGAAGGTTCTTTCTTGCTACGATAGGACAGCAAAGAACTGTGGTCTGTGCGTAATAAAAATCTGTGACCGTGTAAATAATATCTAAAATGTTTTAATGATTCGACAATAGCCAGCAGCTCTAATTCACCAATATGATAACGACTTTGAGTATCAGAAATAGTCTTTGAAAAATAGCCAATAACACCTAATAATTCACCAGCAGAGGACAAACGTTCTAGGACTCCGCCTATAGCAGCATAACTTGCGTCAGTAGTAAGTCGATAATTGTCACCAGGAACAAATGGGACCAGAATAGGAGCAGAAGTAAGACAAGCTTTCAATTTATTCGTAGCATTTTCGTGAGCTTTGGACCAAGCACATTTTTTGGAAATAAAATCGAAAAGGGGTTTTGCTAGTGTGCTACAATGAGGGATAAATTTTCTATAGTAATTGACCATACCCATAAATGACTGAGCACTCTTGATAGTTGTGGGCATAGGAAGTTCTTGAATAGCCTTGACCTTATCTTCTTGAACAGCGAAACCAGCAGCAGATAGTGTATGACCTAGGAATTGTACTTCAGGTTGGAAAAAATAACATTTATTCTTTTTGCAAACTAAACCTTCTTGTTGTAACCTTTTTAAAACTTGTCTGAGATCTTGGATATGACTTTCATAATCTTTACTAGCAATCAGGATGTCGTCCAAGTAAACAAAAACATGTGGAATGTCACCAAGTATACGTTGCATGTACCTAGAAAATGTGGCTGGGGCGTTACATAAACCAAATGGCATAACCTTGTAATGATAATGACCGAAGGGAGTAGTAAAACCAGTTAATTCTTCAGAGTCAGCAGCTAGTGGTATCTGATGATATCCTGAGTGTAGATCGAGGGTAGAGAAAATAGAACAATCACCTATTTTAGCCATCAAATCATCAATTCTTGGAAGTGGATAAGGATCTTTAATCGTAAGGTCGTTTAATTGTCTAAAGTCTACGACTAGTCTATAAGAACCATCTTTTTTCTTAACTAGTAATACCGGCGATGAGACTGGGCTTTTACTTTCAACTATAAACCCTTTGTCTAATAATTCTTGGATAATCTTTTTACATTCTTTCTCTAACAATGGAGTCATACGGTAAGGTGGTAATCTGGGAGGATGACTATTAGGTTTTAATTCAATCGTGTGGTTGTATGTGTGAGTACCTGACTGCGGTGGTAATTCATTAGTAACTGTGTTTTTAAATTCTTGTTGAAGTTCTAAGGGAAGTTCATGATGGTGAGAGTTGGATGAACTTTCATTCTTGGATAGTTGTATCAAAAAAATTTCTTGCACGTCTGTATCGAAAATTTGATCTATAGCACATATAGTAATGTCAGTAGTAGCATTTGAATTAGTGGCAGTGTTTGTTATAGATAGTAACGTTGGATAATGTTCAATGATAGGGTTGCCAACAATGACTTGATTTTGTAGCTCTGGTGTAACATAGGCCTTGAATTGGTACGTGGTATTATTGTCTAAGAGTTCACAGTGAATAGCCTTAGTAGTAGTGGAGGTGCGTCCTGGAATAGCACCTCTCCAAACAAATGGTGGGACATTGTACGGTTTCCAACCGTATTTAACAACTAAATCTTCACTAACGAGTGAAGTGGGACTTCCTGTATCAAACAGCACAGGGACTTTAACTTTATTGATAATACATGGACGTTCATGACGGGACACCCATACACCCATACACCCATACACCCATACACCCATACACCCATACACCCATACACCCATACACCCATACACCCATACACCCATACACCCATACACCCATACACCCATACACCCATACACCCATACACCCATACACCCATACACCCATACACCCATACACACCCATACACCCATACACCCATACACCCATACACCCATACACCCATACACCCATACACCCATACACCCATACACCCATACACCCATAACACCCATACACCCATACACCCATACACCCATACACCCATACACCCATACACCCATACACCCATACACCCATACACCCATACACCCATACACCCATACACCCATACACCCATACACCCATACACCCATACACCCATACACCCATACACCCACACTCCCATACACCCACACACCCATACACCCATACACCCATCACACTCCCATACACCCACACTCCCATACACCCACACTCCCATACACCCACACTCCCATACACCCACACTCCCATACACCCACACTCCCAACACTTTCACTACGTCTATTTCATATCTTACTATATTTCTTATTTATCTTCTCTACCTCTCTTCGTTTTTAATTTCTATCATTAATTTATATATCCCAAATATATTTACTACTTCTCTTTCCATTCTTATTTTATCACTTATACCTATCTTAACATCCTCTCTCCCTACTCCTCTCTTTCCCATCCCTACCCCACATCTACCTCTTACTCCACTACCTCCTATCACCATCCGCCCATATCTCATTTCTTAATATCTCCCCCATATCCCCCTATCCTATACCTCCCTCCAACATTCACACCCTCCCCATCATCTATTCTTATCCTCTCATTCTTCATTCTACTCCACCCCATCTCTTTCTATCTTATCCATTCATTTCTTACATTCCCCCCAATATCACTCCTCTACATTCTAATATCCATACATCCATTTCACCTCAACCCTTTACACCAAGGATCATATTACTCTTCTTCTCCAACTACACCACAATAATACTAACATTATCCATTACCCTATATATACACCCCACCCTCTTCTCATCATATTTAAACCAATCACCCCTATAATTACCATCTTACCTTCTAATCTCTACTTATCCTTACTACTTTTATCTCTACGGATCTTCCTACTTCCTAATAATATACCCATTAACATTCCCTACTACTCCTATACATAAACACCCCACCATCCTTTTTTATATTTACCCACATTAACACTATTTTTATCAATTTATTATTTACCACCTACATATATATATTACTAATCTTCCCTTATTCTATAATTATATCACAATAATATTAATATTCTCTACTACTCTATATCCACACACCCCAATTAACTCTACTTTATCTTCTAATTCCTACATATCCTTACTACTTTCTATCAATCTTCCCTTCTTCTACAATTATACCACTCTAATATTAACATTCTCTACTACTCTTATTCATATACACCCCACCATCCTTTTTTATATTTACCCACATTAACACTACTTTTATCAATTTATTATTTATCACCTACATATATATATTATACTACTAATTTTCCCTTATTATATAATTATACCACTCTAATATTATCATTCTCTACTACTCCTATATCTATACACACCATCATCCGTTCTATATATCAATCTCAATTATCTCTACTTTACCACTTTACCTTCTAACACCTACATATCTTCACCACTCTCAACTCTCTACGGATCTTCCTATTTCCTAATAATATACATATTAACATTATCTATTACTCTTTATATACACCATCCTTTCTATATATTAACCCCAACTAACTCTACTTTTATTATCTAACACCAACATATCCTTACTATTTTCTATATCTATACCATAATAATATTAACATTCTCTACTACTCTCCTATATCTATACACCCTATTCTCATTTCAATATATTATCCTCAATTAACTCTACTTTTATCCTCTAATCCCTACATATTCTTACTATTTTCTACACCTAGATTACGATAATATAAATAATAAATATTAATTACTCTATATCTATACACCATCCTTTCTATATTTATATCTCAATTAACTCTACTATTACCACCTTATCCTTTAACACCTATATATCCCTACTATCTTTAACTCTACCAATATTGACATTATCTACACCTATACCACAATAATTTTAACAATATCAATTACTTTATATCTATACACCCCACCCTCTTTTCATTATATTTACTCCAATCACCTCTACTTATATCTTCTAATCCCTACATATCCTTACTACTTTCATCTCTCTACTATTCTTTCTATTTTACGATAATATCAATATTAATATTCTCTACATCTATTCACCCCACCATCCTTTCAATATACTCACCCTAATTAACTCCACTTTATCATTCTATATTCTATCACCTACATATTCTTCCCTTTATCTACACCCATACCACAACAATACCATCATTCTCTACTTCTCCTATTCATATACACCCCACCCTCCTTTCTATATATCAATCTCATTTAACTTTACTTTTACTATTTAACTCCTACATATATATACTCTACCAATCTTTCCCTCTTCTATAATTATACCACTATAATATTAACATTCTCTACTACTCCTATACATATACACCGCACTCTCTTATCATTATATTAATCCCACATAACTCTACTTTAACACGTTATCTTCTAAGACCTATATAATTTTACTACTTCCATCACTTTACTAATCTTCCCTTCTTCTACATCTCTATCTATACACCCAACCATCCTTTATATATATCCACCCCAATTAACACTACTTTTAACAACTTATTATTTAACACCTACATATCTACATACTACCAATCTTCGCTTCGTTTACACCTACACCATAATAATACTAACATTTTTTATTACTCTATATCTTTACACCCCAACATCCTTTCGATACATCAACGCCAATTAACTCTACTCTCCCACTTTTTCTTCTAATACTTACATATCCTTACTACTCTGAACTCTCTACCAGATTACTCTTTTTCTCCATCTATATCACGATAATATTAATAATCATAATTACTCTACTTATTCATACACCCCACAATCCTTTCTATATACTCACCTCAATTAACTTTACTTTTATCTTCTAACACCTATATATTTTTACCACTTCCAACTCTTTACTACTCTACTTCTCCTATATCTATACACCCCACCATCATTTCAATATATCTACCTCAATTAACTCTACTATTACTACCTTACCCTCTAATATTTACATATTCTTCATACTCTCAACTCTCAACTCTCTATTAATCTTCCTTTCTTCTACAATTATACCATAATAATATTAATATTTTCTACTACTCTATTCTCTATAATTCCACATACGTATATACCACTATAATATTAACATTCTCTATTACTCTACTTTCAATATATCCACTTCAACTAACTCTACTATTTACATATCCATACTACTTTTACCTCAACTAATCTTTCCTTCTTTTACACCTACACCATAATAATACTAATATTTTTTATTACTCTATATCTATACACCCCAACCATTTCTACTATTACTACCTTACCTTCTAATATATATATTTTCTATACTCTCAACTCTCTACTATTCTTCCTATTTCACTATAATATTTACATTATCTACTCTACTTATCTATACGCCCACCCTCGTTTCTATATATCAATCTCAATTAACTTGACTTTTATGATTTATTACCTACATATCCTCACTACTTTCACATCTCTACTAATCTTCCTATTTTATGATAATATAAATATTAATATTCTCTACTTTCACTATATCTATACACCCCACCATCCTTTCTATATATCCAACCTATCTATCTCTACTATTACCACCTTATCTTCTAATATTTATATATTCTTCATACTCTCAACTCTCTACTAATCTTTACTTCATCTACACCTATACCATTATAATATTAATATTCTCTATTAATCTACTTATTCATACACCCCACTCTCTTATCATTATATTAACACCACATATACTCTACTATTATCTCCTTAACTTCCAATACCTACATATCCTTACTATTTTCTACACCTATATCACAATAATACTATAATTCTCTTTTCCTTTATATCTATACACCCCACCATCCTTTCTATATATTCACCTCAATTATCTCTACTCTAACACTCTATATTCTAACACCTACATATCCTTACTATTTTCTACACCTATATCACATAATATTAACATTATCTATTATTCTTTATATACACCCCGCCATCCGTTCTATATATTTACTCCAACTAACTCTAATTTTAATACTTTATCTTCTAAAACTCACAATATCTTTATCATTTTCAACTCTTTACTAACCCCCTTCTTCTATAATATAAATATTGATATTCCCTACTACTCTACTTATTCATACACCCCACCATCCTTTCTATATATTCACCTCAATTATCTCTACTCTAACACCTACATATCTTTACTACTCGATTCTCTATATCTATACAACCCACCATCCTTTTTTTTATATTCCTCCTAATTAACTTTTATCATTTAACACCCTCATATTCCTACTACTCTCAACTTTCTACCAATCTTCCCTTTTTCTATACCTATACCATGATAACATCAATATTAATATTCTATACTTTTACTATATCTATACACCCCACCATCCTTTCTATATATCTACCCCAATTTACTCTACTATTATTACCTTATTATTTAACACCTACATATCTACACTCTACCAATCTTCCCTTCCTCTACACCTATATTACAATAATATTATCATTATCTATTACTCTACTTATCCTTACACCCACCACCTTCTCATTATATTACCCCTTTCTACCTTACTTCTACCACTCTCTATTCTAACACCCGTACTCTCACTTTTTAATATACATTTTTCACCCGTTACTCTCATTTTATCCAAAAATATCATCACTACACACCCCACCCACTTCTACCTAAATATACTTTTTTTACACAAACCATATTTTTTCACACTAACCAATCTCTCTTCTTTCTCACTAATCTTATACTTCCTATCACCCACTCTCCTATTCACTCAATCTTCCCTACTATATCCCTTCATACACCCATACGTCCTCTGTTTCATTACGTACTAACTTTCAATATACTCTCATTTTTATTCCGTACCTCAATACTTCTCCTCACTCTCTCATCCATCATCTTTATATTTATCACTTACATATTACTGGACTCCTTCTTTTTCTACCTACTCTACTCTCTTACTATTATTCCTTTCGTACAAACGCTCCTTCAATATTGATACTCCTATTTCCTCTTACTCAAACCACCTCTCACTCTCCTCCAACCTATTCCTGTCTCTTCCACTCTCTCCCTACACTCCTTCTCATTCTATTATCTATATTTCTATATTTATCATCCCAATATCTTCTCTACAAACCTCTCTTCTCAACATTTTATCCCCCATTCTACTCCACCTCACCTCTTTCTCTCTGATCCATTTACCTCTTACATTCCTTCTTCCATTATTTTTCTCGCACACCCGCACACTCTCTTTCCCTCACCACTCTTCACCGGGAACCAATTTTCCCTTTCTCTCCTACTATCACCACTATGGGATACATATCCACATTCTCTACTACTCTCTATTCTACTACCCACACATCTTTCTTCCCTCACCCTTTTCACCTGGAAAACAACATACCTTTCTTTCTCCCACACCTCCATGATATTATCTATACTGACATTCCCTACTCTCCATACACCCCACCATCATATCTCTGTTCTCAACTCAATCTACTCCACTTCTACTACTCTCTGTTCTAATATCCATATGCACATCCTTACCACGTTCTACCGGTACCCAATATATCCTTCTTCTCGAATTATCCTATAGCAATATCGATACATTCACTCTCTACTACTCCACTTTCCATAATTCTATACACCCCATCATCATATATCTGTTTTTACCTTAACACTTTTTATTTCTACTACTCTATATTCTAATACCTACATATCCTTACCACTTTCTACCGATAACCAATATACCCCTTTTCTAGGACTTCCTCATAATAACGTCAATATTAACATTATCTGTTACTCTATTTTCTTCATTTTTATATATCACTCCATCTCTTCTCTCTATCTATCTTCTAACACCTACATATCCTTACCACTTTCTAGCCATAATCAATGAATCATTCTTTTCCTGCCTCCCCCATAATAATATTAATATTTACCCTCTCCATTACTCTACTCTCAATATTCTATGACCCTATCCACCCCACCACCTTTCACCCTGTACCAATCTATGTTTATTTCTCCAACTATCTCTTTATAATAAAGATAATCACATGCTTTATTTCTTTACTTTCTATATCTCTACACATCACTCTCTCTTCTCTATATACTAACTTCAATGTAATGTACTTCTACTATCTTATCTTTTATTACTTGTACATCCCATTTACCTCACTACTTTTAACTATCTACCAAACTACTTTATTTCCTCTAAATCTCCCACGATGACATATATTTTAATATTTTCTATATTTCTATCTATCGCTCTATATTCTCTCTGCTTATACCTCACTCCACACTATTTCTATTACTATATAATCTAATTCCCATATATCCCACCACTCAACCATATACCAATCTACTCTTCTTCCCTCCAACTATCCCATGATAATATCCATATTAACATTCTATACACCCATCCATTGTATCTCTATTCCTGTCTTGATCAACTCTACTTCTACCATTCTCTGTTTAACACACCGTCTTTACCTCACCACTCCACCCTTTTTCTTCCTCTATGTTACCATGAGATACTTATTAACATTCTCTACTACTCTATGCTCTATATTTTCAATTCATTTCCCCATCTTCTCTCTTTTTTCAACTCAATTGACCATGCCTCTATTACTCTCTGATTAACATCCGTACACCCTCCGTACCTCACCACTTTTCGCTGGGAACCAAATTACACTCTTTCCATGGCTATCCTTTGATAATATATCAATATTAACATTCTCTATTTTCTATACACCCCACCATCTTCTCTATATACCAACCTCCATCAACTCTTCTTCTACCACTTCCCCATATTCCAACAACTCTTATACCCTGTTTACCCCACAACTTTCAACCATGTATCAATACATCCTTTTCTCTACTTGATCCATAATGAGATATATGTCACTTTTCCGTATAACTCCACTTTTAAGATTGCTATATACTCCCCCATCTTCCACTGAGAATCAATCTACCTGTTTTTGTCCAACTGTCCTTAGAAAATATCAACATTTGCATTCTTTATTTCTCTCTATTTATGTCTTTCTTCCTATCTTTTCTCTGTTTTCACATTAATCAATGTTACTTGCTATTATCTGGCTACTCTTAGAAGATGGATATATACCCCTACCCCTTTTGTTCTCATGTCTATATTCTTAAATTTCACTTTAATATCCCACTTCCATAAACATACTTCTACTTCTCATATCCTACTGTTACTTCTTCACTTACCGTACTGCTGTCACACTCACAACAATTACTTCCCTTTCTCACCAATACCCATACGCCCATGTTCTAACATACATTTTTTCTCATAATTTTCTTTTTAATCACTATACATCACCATACTTCCATCAAATCTCACCAAATACATATTTTTCACAATGATCTTTTTTTTTCACTTTCCTCCCCACTAATCTTATACATCCTATCCATTTCTTTTCTCATTTCTCTCTATCGTATTTCTCTTTCACACCAACACCCACACAGATATACTCACTCTCCCACCCATCCTCTCTATATATACCTACCCTTCTGATACTATCACCCTCACCACTCCCAATCACACTACCAACAACACCCTTCTCTATATCAAACACTACTCTCCCTCTTGTCAATATTCTACACAGAACTCCCCATACTACACCCTACTCCAACCACAATATCTCACACACTTCCATGTACATCTAGATTACCACCACACTCATCCTATATCCAACACTTCTTCTGTCTCTCCCCACTATTATCTCCTTCTACACATTTGACCATTAACACACGTCCTTAATGCACATCTCTGATCTTGACCCATGAACTCACTACAATTTTGTGTGTACATACTGTATACATACACATTTACATATCGTATGTGAATAAATGATGATCTTATTTTACATTCTTTTCTTCATCTTGCATATTATAAAGGGAAAATATCTTATTGTATGTATACCTGAATACTACATCTAACCTTGTCATAATAACAATATCCTTAACTACTAAAAACTTCTTAAGAATACTTATGATAATTCCAACAATATTTTTTTGATGCCCACTTGCAAACACATCCCTACTTTATAATACACAACACTAATCCCATCACGTCAACTAGAACACACTGTCATCCTCATATTATCACATACACCCCACTCTCTCTCCACTGCCATATTGATAACTCCATATTCTCCTGCACACTCCGGAACCTTCCCACCATCCATCCATATTACTGTCATGTTCACCTAACACACCTGGGATATTCGAATATCACTGTCACACGTAGACATCATCCATTCTTCACCCTCACACTCTCACCACAACAAACCAACACCCATTTCTACTTCCTCTGCCTCTCTCCTCTACCTTGACAACTGCCATATGCCAGCACAACCATAACTATCCTATAATCTACTGTAATTTTACAAATATATTACTCTTAGAATGAATATTCCATAAATTTCTTTCTCTTTTCTTTTACCTTCCCACAATAATTATTCGTAACAACCATTCCTTGCCCTTTTGCAAATATTCTTCCTGGCACTCACCACTGCTTCCCCTAAAAATATCATATTTGTGATAATATATTCTTCTGTTCTCCATAGCCCTTTCCAATACTTACTACCACATCTTTTCCTTGTGACAATTACTCTTGATCTAGAATTGTTCTGTACTCTGCTCATTGTAACAACTGTTTCTTTCATTAAAATTATTTATGACCACAACTAATCTTGAGAACACCTGTTTTCCTACTCTCTATATGACCCCTTGATTTCCATAGAAATACTTTTTTATTTTTTAACAGAATATTCTCCTGCTGCTATCAATAATTATTAGAGGATAAATATTCTCTTCTATACACCACAATATTTATTCTATCGATACTCTTGTATAACAACACTATCCAAAACAACAATTGTACTACTGATAATACCCACTTCACAGCTTATTAAAACTACATTCTACAACAACTATCTGACTGCCATACTATCATATAGGATTATTCCTGTATCTAACTATCCCATGACTTACCACAAATATTCCAGATAGCTTTTCACTCTCCCTTTGCAATTCCAATATTTCGTAGCTTATCATAAACATTGATTGAAAATGCATTATAATTATTCACCAATTACAAGCTTACTTGCTGGAATCAATACATCGTAATTATATATTCTCAACTATGATTATTACTTAACTTATTGAAATAGCTTGTTACAAGAACTACAAGAAATATTCATTAAAACACTATCTCTTGTGATTATTGTCTAACTTATTAAGATTACCATTACTACAACTAATAATATTCCATTGATCACTTGTCTTTTATAAATATATCTTCTATTTATTATTCTACAATCATTCCACCACTCAACAACTAACCGTATTTATTTCCAAATAATAACCCTCGCTGTGATATTTTTCTAACTTTTACCTCTACATATACTTACTTTATTCTTTGTTTTTTCCTCATTTGACACTGTCGTTTTTCTTTTTCCTACAAAGGCACCTTCCGAGAAAAATAAAGGCTTGCTTCCGGAAATGGATATCATAAACACAAGCAAAAATTGCTCACCACTTTATCTTACCACAACGATACTCTTAGAACAACAGACAACACTGTATACTCACTACTTCCACAGAAACATATAGAGAACTAACACCTCTGTTTTCTCTTCTGCAATCTAACTTGAAATAGAATAGCACAAAGATGTAATTGCTAATTCTATTGACACTCATTCCACTCAGCTGATTGTGGAAACACAACAATATTAACATCACCTATTGTGATTATATTACTACTATGCTATGAATATTGATTATTCATAATTACTTAACAAAACAACAATACCTTGCTCCATCAACATATAACTGTTCATGTCCAACACTATATAAACACAGTCTCTTCGTATTATTATTAAACTGTTCACCAATACTATTCTTACAGCATCTACTACTTATTGAGATGATTATTCATTCATTCAACACAATATTTCTCTAAGAAAATTCTCACAAACATTATTTCTTGATCTATTATTGCACTTGAACATAACTATTTATTACACTAACTATTTTCTACAACTCAAACACACTACTCAACGTGCTAACATGCAACTATTACAAACTACACTACACCTGAAACTTCTTGTCCACTATTCAATAACAGCTTAACACAACTATTCTTAATACTCTCTTCGTACGTATACTCTTCTTCTTTTCATATGGTAATACTGTTCCCACAAAACACGTTTTAAAATACCACACAACACTATAGAAAAGGAAGACATTATCTACTGTAATGCTAATATACTGATTTCTACTCAGTAATACTTTCAAGATCATCTTCCCTATAGACATCTTGTGTCTTTGAACAAGAATGCAATAACTGTTACACTATCTTATCTTTTCACAGAACACTCCACACAGCATGTATATAATGGGAGAATAATTTATCTTTTCGAAATGTATCACTACTGTATTTTGAAAAATTCGTATGTATTTCTCACACACACAGACACAGTTGATATCATGTAAATTTTTAATCAGAAAAATTACATTAAAAAACACATTTACGATTTTCCTGCAGATCAATCTAAAATATTTAATAGAATTGTCCAACATCCAACAACCTCCTTTATAAATATCCTTCAACCTTGCAAACTCCCTTCATTAAAAATATAACTATAAACTATCTATTATCCTTCTGTTAATTAATATTTTTACACCAACATAGAATAAATCAATGATAATCCATACTTATAATCTTTATATAATCACTTTAACAAAAAATATTAAATGTTCAAATCAACCGCTAATTTACATATAGATGTAGAGAACTAGACAAAACATTACTAACACATACATGAATTATGTAAAAAAAAAAATAATGACAAAATATCATAAACATTTTGTACTCTGGTCTACTCCCTTTGAAGAAAACATGTATTCTCAAGCATACACCGAAAAACGGAACTCCTTCATGACAATATATCACTGATAAACACATTTGAATAATATAGGGACATATTAGCCCATTCCACATGACCAATAATTATATATTTTTCAACAATCTCTTTATGCTTTTACCACAGGGATTACACCAGCATATACAGACTGTTAATATTCTCCAAGAACTCTACCTCAATTATCTGCTTATTTTTTATTTTTGATCCTTGTCGAATACCACTCCTGTACATCTGTTAGAGCATCTTTTTTTTGAACATTGCAAATTTATTAGCATTTCCCAATTCCACTGTGTTTGCATTGTCACTAGACATCAATATGTAACTACACTCTGGGATGTACTCAATGTTTTTACCAACTAACACATGTAAAATATCTATTAAGATATTCCACATGTTCCAACAAACTACTGGTACACCTTTGTAAATCTCTTCCTATTTCTTCCACCCTCTCTTTATTAAAAAATAATTGTAATCCTTCCACTAACCATCTGTTCTTCTCACCCCCACTGATGTTTTCAGAATATACATTTGTACTACTGTGACTATTTAACAACTTCATACATTTGTAAGGGGTTATCTCAAGTAATATACTAAAATATGGATATTAATTATATATAAACACTTACAAATTATATAGTCGTTGATTCTAATTAGTAAACCAATTATATAATTCTTGTTATGATTATTATTCTTCTTTATTGATTCTTTTTCTTTTAGGTAGAACCTAACAGATATAACAAGAATGTTATGGCTGATAATTACCTCTGGCACACTATCTCAACAATCAGAGGTCTCTTAAATAAGTTTCTCAGTAATTTGCCACCAATGGCTAATCCGACGATCTTGCGCTCGTTCGAATACACTCACAGCCTGGGCCCAGAGTTTCGGCCGTTCCAAGTCCTTCGCCTCGACATCAAGCGTTACCCGCGGACTACGTATTTCAGGATTTCCAATTAGAGCTTCTTACAACATTATTATTCTTTAAAATATGTATGAGCATACAATAATATTATTCTAACATGCATGTATGTAATTATTTAACATGATCATTTTATAAGATTGTTTTAACCTTACTTATCCATATGTATAATTACGACAATTATTACACTTTGACCAATTTATGTGAATATGATTATGTACAACTAGAGATATATTTGAAATACATCAACGTACCTTTCTGCATCTTGAAAAAATATTGAATATTTTCACTACCTCACAATCTCATATGTGAAATATAAAACTATGTTTTTCAATGTTTTTCAATGTTTTTCAATGCATTGTGTATATATTGTATAAAATTACACTAAGATATATATGTGTATAAAAATATTTTGATGTAAAATATTTATAAGATACTTCTAATTTAAAACATTCACAAGTTTATATATAATTAATATCGATTTTTTAATGTATTATTTGAGATAAACTCTTACGTAACTACATAGAAATTATATACAGACATACTCACACTCTCTTTTTAAATATGTAATACAAAAAATAATACAATGACTTGTTTCTATCCAAATAAACCTTATTTTTTAACTACGTTACAATCTAATTCTTTACTTCACACGTTCTTGTTTAAAGGTCCCTAGAGTTAAAAGTTTATTTATTTTTAAAATATCCATCTGTTATTGCAGTAATTATATTTCACCAGCACTTTTTTGCTACAGAATACCAATGATATTACATATAAAATACTAACTCTCTGATTGTATTCTTTGTGTGATTAATAAATCTCCCTCTCTTTCACTAGCATTTATAGAAGAATTAAAATCAGTCAAAAAAATTGGACAAACACTACATTAATTCGTATCACATTCCATTCTAGAAATGACATTTCTACCACACCACATATTCCCAAACAGTTCTCTTTGTTTCTGCACTATCTACAACTACCTTTTCAAAATAAAAATAAAAAAAATAAACTGAAATGAGAAATGACTATCTCAAGGGAAGATTGATTATATGAACCTGCATGTTCTTGAAGTGATACTAATACATATGTTCAATAACAGATTAACTCCATGACTTAAATACCATAAACTAGTCTTTATGTTTTTCTATGATTAGTTGAGGGAATATTCTTAAATAAAACTTCCTTGTGTATATTTCCAACATTGTACAGTTCCAATAATTTTTTACCAAAATTGTTTCGTAAAAATAAACTGGTTCCCACTATGTGTTGTTTAAAAACGACTATGCAAACATACAATCAAAAAATATCTACCATTTTTAATGCTTGTTTATTTCATTCATTTTTTTGTTACGACTCTTGAACACTTACAGGATCATTCTTTGTACAATTATCCAATATCACCAATAATGATCTACTACTATCAATGTTTCTCGATACTTGTCTTTTAATTTTATTCCTTATTCTTGCGCAGTTATTCACTTCTTTATCATGCTTGTTGTTACCACTTATATATACACCTCTTGCTACAAGAACATAAACTTTATAACCACAAAGTCAATTTTTTAAACCACAAAGTCAGTTTTTCAAACCACAAAATCCATTTTTAAACCACAAAGTCAATTTTTCAAACCACAAAATCTCTCGGGATGCATGAAATAGAGAAGATAATATGATGTGTAGGAATAAATTTGATCAGTGACATATTCCAGTAGTGTTATAGAGTATTGCAGTGGATATGGTTTATTGATTTATAATTGGAGATATCTTTGATATTATAAATAAACTGAGAACTAATAATGCTACAAATATTGAGTGTAAATCATTTCATCGTTTTAATAGTATAATAATTTTTTAAAACTTTTTTTATAATGAAGTTTTACCTCAACACATGACCTCTAGTGAAAATAACATCTTAGACACATCTTCTTATCAATTACCATGTTACACAAAAAATATAAGGAATTATCATTTAAGTTCAAAACCACATCTGTCTTGACAACAGTTGCCATGATATTTAGAGTCTTCAGTTTAGAATCCAGTTTATAAATTAAGAATTCTTGAGAATAATACGAAATGTAAGTTCAATTTTATTCAAGGAATACACTTGTTTAACAAATAACCTTTCTAAAATATATACAAATACTACAAAGTGGTTTTAGAATTACAGGTCTGTTACAAATACTAATATCATTAGATTTAATAAAAATACCATCACGTAGTACCATCGATTCATTTTAGAGTTAAAATTTATCGAAACTTCTCTATCAGTATATAATAGGAAAAATTTTAGAAGTTTCTAACCAAAAAGATTTATTTCTGGGGTAGTTCATCACGGATAGGGCATTCAACTGCTCTTCTTAATTGATGTTATATCTTTCCACTGTGCAATCCACACGCCCCCTGCTATTGCATTAAATTAACAGACACTGAATTTAATTAATGGTAGGAAACTTAGTGACTTCTTTTTGAGAAATTCTCTTTCGTTATCAATGGTTCTTTTCGTAGAAGGTTGTGAATTTATAAAACTGATATCATTCAATTCTCTAACACATGTCTCATTATTACAACATATATGGTGATCATAGTAGTTAATACTGTAAATTTTAGCCATTTGCTCTATTACACATTGGTTCCAATCTATATTATTGAGTGAGTTTGTTATGTTAAGTCCTGGTGCAGTATATTTATCTTTTTCAATTGTAAATATTTGAATGCATCCATTCAGACAAAGTTTTTTCCACAACTTGTGTAGAATCAATTGGAGTTATGTTACAATCAACAAAACATGCACGATCTAAGTAAAGATAATCCATTTCATGTAATAGTTGAGTACAAGTCATAAGTACAGTTAATGGAACGTTATTATTCTGGAAATCATCCAAAAATTTTGCTTTTTGCATCACCTCTTCTTGATTTAGTCATTTTCTGAAAAAAACTGACCACAGCTTTGGTTCATCTGTGCATTACTATGAAAAAATAGTATAGCTTTACCCTCGGTATTTTTGCATAAATAATTTCGAATACCTACACACACACTTATTAATAGCTTCTGCCACACATTACTCAATTTTAGCTATAGTGAAATATCTTGGTGAAAGCTGTACTGCGTTAATATATTCATCATCACGTAAATAAATCAGTTGTTACTCTATGCTCACTATTGATATATTCACACATCCATGATAGCAGCGTTGAAAATAACTTAATAATTTTAGAAACTGTTTATTTGTTTCATAGTTAAACTCCAAGTTTTTGAACTGCTGAATTCTTTTTTGTGTACAGAGCATGTTCTTTGATATATCCTACTGTCACTTCTCAAAAATATATCTTTGGTTCTCTTATCTCTAAAATGGTTCCTACTATCATATTTACATTAGTAACATTATAATACATCTCAGGAATACACCCATACTGTTATCAGTCATATCTACAGGTAATTTTTTTTCAACTGTACAACTCCCTAAGATATAGTGTGAACCACTAGCTGTTTCTTCGATTACTGTTGAAAGTTCTTTGGATAAAATTATTTTTTAAAGCATCTACTTCTTTAAAACAATTCAATTTATTTTGTAACAGTTCAATTGTGAAAAGTCTCAATATATATATACCATAATAAATGAGTAATCAATTATTTGTCCATACAGTATAATCTAGAGTGGTAATGTTTTGATTAATGATATGTATGTTTAAAATAGAACACATTATCAATTATATCTATAAATATATTTGTGTCAGCATACTTAGTCCAGATAATCTTAATGGTAATCCAAACATTAAGCATCAGCAGTTTTACCAACCATCACATCATCACTTTTCCACCTAATCCTATCCTTTTCCATTATATCGAAAGTGGTATGCCCTTCTGTCTTTACCCATAAACAGAGTATAATATGCCATAGTGGTACTGTAATATATACATATATATTGTAGTGTCTTCTATTTTTCTTGATCTTACTTCAAAAAAAATTTCAGCTCAACGATAATTAATGTGTTTTGAAGCAAAATTAACGAGTGCCATTAATTTAATATACTTTGGTGCCAAAACTAAACCGGGTTCGGAATGGAGTTTTCGCAAAAAATTTTCCGAATCTGGCGGAAGATACTATTCCGCCATACCGCCTTCGACCGTCGGAAAGTTGTTCCGCCAGAATTCAAAAATTTATGTGCAGAACAGTCTGTGAATCTTTCCGAACCAGACTTCCACATTTTTGATAAGAAACGATTCAAAAAAAAAACTTGGATGGAAAAAAAGAAAAGCCATAAACGGAAAAGGGGTGATATCTTCATTGTCAAAGGAGCAGATAATAGAATTAACAGCTATTGTAGAGTTCTTGGGAATTCCTTAAAGATCAGATCTTGTAATTTCCTATTCAGGAAACTATGAGATTAAGTGTCCGAGAGGAGGTGACTATTGTTTTATGTCTTCTTCTAAAAAAGCCTATTAATCTACGTTCAATTAATAACAACAACAATTAGGAATGAGTTTCCAAACAGCTACAATTAAACAATACAATCTCTTTTTTTAACATTAAAATAGAGTTCAAAGATCATGTAACAGTAAACACTTTAATTATGATGATATGGGTTCTTCCAAACATTTGTCCTTGTCCAGATTAAAAACCTGTTGTCTTCTTAATTACAGCAAAAGTCAATTTCATTCAAAGTAAGAAATAAATAATTTATTAAAACAAAAATAAGTAAATCAACCTTCTAATTTTGTGTATGACCTAACAACTTGTATTTTTTATAATAACTTGGGAATTTAATAGGGACCTCCTGCTGAACAATAATTTGGTAAAAATCAAGTTTCTTTACAGACAGTTCGTTTGTAAACAGGATGTAACCAGTAGAAGTAACAGAAAGAAGATATCCCATTTGAAGAAGTTGGAGTGCAAATCCAAGCAAGTTTACAGATACTGGTCGGGATTTAGTTATGTTACCATTGAAAATGTTCTGTGTCAACCAAGTTTAACAGAATATATTTGAATAACATATCTTTTTTAACGTGTCTTATCTTTTTAATCGGATTTCTAAGAATATTAGATTCACTCGTTTCTGTAATAAAAATTTTTCTTATCCAAAAGAATGTTATTAAAGTGTCAATGAGAACCTTGGTTGTTTCTAAATTGCAAAAAAAGAAAAAAGGATAACGGTCCTTAAAAGTGTCTTGAGGATTTATTATCTCAATGTAATTGAAACAACATAAAAAGATTAGAATTGACCCCAAATGGTAATATGGTACATAAAGATAATTATTTGGTAATAGAATTCCAATATGAAAATACTCTTAAGGATAGTTCCAAATCTTTTTCAACTGATAGTACATGTAGTTTCTCGCCTACACTTACGCAAGCACATTTCATCGTTGATGATTATAATAATAAAAAAAGGTTTCTAGTAGCTGTTTTATTGTGTCCCAGAAAATGATATAACTAAGTATATTATTGAAGATATCTTATGCGTAGTATTAACACAAGGTTACTCCTTTGGATACATTAGAACAAATATGAATTCAAGAAATATATACGCCAATAGAAAGTATTGTGGTAGAGATACATTTCAAATTTGTTTATAAAAAACTAATTCATTGTCATTTGATTCAACTACGTTGTTAAACACACCCTACTTTATGATCCATTTTCCTATAAATTTGGTATTTATTTTTTTGAGTAGTTAAGCACTTGGTCAGGTTACGATGAAGCTAATACTAGGTATGTTATAGAAAAAGCAACAAAAATTACTAACTCTGTTGTATAAGATATTTTATACTTTTATGTAAATCGATGCAGAGAAACAGGACAAAAAAAATACAATTCTAACTTATTAAAAGATTACACAAGAAATCTATGAAGAACTCCTTAAAAATGTTATATCGTGGTTAAAAATAAATAAAAAAACTTTCATATTTCCAATATTTCTGTCGGGACTACTTATGTAGTGACAGATTTGAGATAGGAGGGTTCTCATTTTCTAAATTTTATGTGCAAATGATGTAAAATAGGATCAGTGCATCTTTCTGTGAGATTCTCAAACAGTATGTTTTATAGATTGTCGGGGTATTCAAGTTAAACATAATTCTTTTTTTTATTTTAAATCAAAATGTGAATTACAAATTTAGACCCTGAATAAATATAAA
>JAKZLQ010000071.1:0-29065 GCA_023309525.1 Arxiozyma bovina
ACATCTATTTCATATCTTACTATATTTCTTATCTATCTTCTCTACATCTCTTCGTTTTTAATTTCTATCATTAACTTATATATTTCAAATACATTTACTACTTCTCTTTCCTCTCTTATTACTCTCACTTATACCTATCTTAACATCCTCTCTCCCTATTCCTCTCTTTCCCATCCCTACCCCACATCTACCTCTTACTCCACTACCTTCTATCACCACCCCCTCTCATATCCCATTTCTTAATATCTCCCCCATATCCCCCTATCCTATACCTCCCTCCAACATTCACACCCTCCCCATTATCTATTCTTATCCTCCCATTCTTCATTCTACTCCACCCCATCTCTTCCTATCTTATCCTTTTATTTCTTACATTCCCTCCAATATCACTCCTCTACATTCTAATATCCCTACATCCATTTACCCTCACCCCTTTACACCAAGGATCAAATTACTCTTCTTCTCCAACTACACTACAATAATATCAACATTATCCATTACCCTATATATACACCCCACCCTCTTCTCATCATATTAAAACCAATTAACCCTATTATTACTACCTTATCATTTAACACCCACATATCCTTACTACTTTTAACTCTACAAATCTTCCTACTTCCTAATAATATACCCATTAACATTCCCTACTATTCCTATATCTATACACCCCACCATCCTTTTTTATATTTACCCCAATTAACACTATTTTTATCAATTTATTATTTACCACCTACATATATATATTACTAATCTTCCCTTCTTCTATAATTATACCACTCTAATATTATCATTCTCCACTACTCTATATCCATACACCCCAATTAACTCTACTTTATCTTCTAATCCTTACATATCCTTACTACTTTCTATCAATCTTCCTATTTCCTAATAATATACCCATTAACATTATATACTACTCTATATCTATACACACTATTATCCTTTTTTATATTTACCCCAATTAACACTACTTTTATCAATTTATTATTTAACACCTATATATATACTCTATTAATCTTCCCTTATTCTACAATTATATCACTATAATATAAATATTCTCTACCACACTATATCTATACACACCATCATCCATTCTATATATCAATCTCAATTATCTCTACTTTACCACTTTACCTTCTAACACCTACATATCTCACTCTCAACTCTTTACTAATCTTCCTATTTTCTAATAATATACATATTAACATTCTCTATTACTCTACTTATTCATACACCCCACCATCCTTTTTTATATTTACCCCAATTAACACTACTTTTAACAACTTATTATTTAACACCTACATATCCTTACTCCTTTCTACTAATCCTCCCTTCTTCGACAATTATATCACAATAATACTAACATTATCTATTACCCTATATATACACCCACCATCCTTTCTATATATTTACCCCAACTAACTCTACTTTTATTATCTAACACCTACATATCCTTACTATTTTCTATATCTATACCATAATAATATTAACATTCTCTACTACTCTCCTATATCTATACACCCTATTCTCATTTCAATATATTATCCTCAATTAACTCTACTTTTATCCTCTAATCCCTACATATTCTTACTATTTTCTACACCTAGATTACGATAATATAAATAATAAATATTAATATTCTCTATATCTATACACCCCACCATCCTTTCTATATTTATATCTCAATTAACTCTACTATTACCACCTTATCCTTTAACACCTATATATCCCTACTATCTTTAACTCTACCAATATTGACATTATCTACACCTATACCACAATAATACTAACAATATCAATTACTCTATATCTATACACCCCACCCTCCTTATCATCATATTTACCCCAATTAACTCTACTTATATCTTCTAATCCCTACATATCCTTACTACTTTCAACTCTCTACTATTCTTTCTATTTTACGATAATATCAATATTAATATTCTCTACATCTATTCACCCCACCATCCTTTCAATATACTCACTCTGATTAACTCCTCTTTATCATTCTATATTCTATCACCTACATATTCTTCCCTTTATCTACACCTATACCACAACAATACCATCATTCTCTACTTCTCCTATACATATACACCCCACCCTCCTTTCTATATATCAATCTCATTTAACTTTACTTTTACTATTTAACTCCTACATATATATACTCTACCAATCTTTCCCTCTTCTATAATTATACCACTATAATATTAACATTCTCTACTACTCTACTTAATCATACACCCCACCATCTTCTTAATACTTCAACCTCAATTAACTCTAATTTTATTACCTTATCTTCTAACACCTATATATTTTTACCACTTCCAACTCTTTACTACTCTACTTCTCCTATATCTATACACCCCACCATCATTTCAATATATCTACCTCAATTTACTCTCCTATTACTACCTTACCCTCTAATATTTATATATTCTTCATACTCTCAACTCTCTATTAATCTTCCCTTCTTCTACAATTATACCATAATAATATTAATATTTTCTACTACTCTATTCTCTATAATTCCACATACGTATATACCACTATAATATTAACATTCTCTATTACTCTACTTTCAATATATCCACTTCAACTAACTCTACTGTTTACATATCCATACTACTTTTACCTCAACTAATCTTCCCTTCTTTTACACCTACACCATAATAATACTAACATTTTTTATTACTCTATATCTATACACCCCAACCATTTCTACTATTACTACCTTACCTTCTAATATATATATTTTCTATACTCTCTACTATTCTTCCTATTTCACTATAATATTTACATTATCTACTCTACTTATCTATACACCCCACCCTTGTTTCTATATATTTACCCCAACTATCTCTACTATTTTCACCTTATCATTTAATACCTACATATCCTCACCACTACTTACCGGAAAACAAATATTATTTTCTACAACTATTTCATGATAATATCAACAATAATATTCTCTATATCTATACACCCCACCATCTTCTTATTATATCTACCTCAATTAACTACCTTCATCTTCTAACACCTATATATTTTTACCACTTCCAACTATTTAATACTCTATTCTCTATATCCACACACCCCACTATCCTTTCTATATATCCGTCTCAATTAACAATACTCTCACACGATATCTTCTAACACCTACATATCCTTACTATTTTCTACACCTATACCACAATAACATTAATATTCTCTATTTCTCTACACCCCACCATCCTTTCTATATATCAACCCTAATTATCTCTACTATTACCACCTTACCTTCTAATATATACATACTCTACCATTTTCAACTCTCTACTACTCCACTCTCTATATCTACACCTACACCACAATAATATTCACTATTACTCTACTTATCCATACACCCCACTCTCCTTTCTATATATCAATCTCAATTAATACCACTTAACTCTACTTTTATCTTCTTATCATTTAATACCCACGTATTCCTACTACTCTCAACTCTTTACTAATCCTCCCTTCTTCTACAATTATACCACTATAATAGATATATTACTCTATATCTATATATCCCATCATTCTTTCAATACATATACACCCAACTAACTCTACTATTACCATTATATCTTCTAATACCTACATATCCTTACTACTCTCTATTAATCTTCCTTTCTTCTACAATTATACCATAATAATATTAACATTATTTACTTCTCCTATACATATACACTCCATCGCCCTTTCTATATATCGACTCTAATTAATTCTACTCTTATCATCTAACACTTACATATCCTTACTACTTTCAACTCTCTTCCAATATTAACATCTTTATATACACCCCGCCATCCGTTCTATATATCTACTTCAACTAACTCTAATTTTAACACTTTATCTTCTAAAACTCACAATATCTTTATCATTTTCAACTCTTTACTAATCATCCCATCTTCTACAATTATACCACAATAATATTAATATTCTCTACTACTCTATATCTATACACGCCACCATCTGTTTTATATATTCACCTCAATTACCTCTACTCTAACACTCTATATTCTAACACCTACATATCTTTACTACTTTCAACTATTTACTACTCAATTCTCTATATCTATACAACCCACCATCTTTTATATATATCAACCCGAATTAACTCTACTATTACCACCTTATCATTTAACACCTACATATCTACACTCTACCAATCTTCCCTTCTTCTACAATTATACCACGATAATATTATCATTATCTATTACTCTACTTGTCCATACACCCCACCACCTTCTCATTATATTATCCCTTTCAACCTTACTTCTACTATTCTCTATTCTAACACCCATACTCTAACTTTTTAATATACATTTTTCACTGATCACTCTCATTTTATCCAAAATATCATCACAACATACCCCACCCACTTCTACCTAAATATATCTTTTTTACACAAACCATATTTTTTCACACTATCCTACTCCAACCAATCTCTCTTCTTCCCCACTAATCTTATACTTCCTATCAGGATCCCCCATTCATTCACACCCACCCACTGACGTTCTCACCCACTCTCCTATTCACCCAATCTTCCCTTTCTCTCTTACTATCACCACCATGAGATACATATCCACATTATCTACTACTCTCTATTCTAATACCCACATATCCCCCTTCCCTCACCCTTTTCACCTGGAACAGAACATACCTCTCTTTCTCCCACACCTCCATGATATTATCCATACTGACACTCCCTACTCTCCATACACCCCACCATCATATCTCTGTTCTCAACTCAATCTACTCCACTTCTACTACTCTCTGTTCTAATACCCACATATCCTTACCACTTTGTGCCGGTACCCAATATATCCTTCTTCTCGAATTATCCTATAATCATATCAATACACACACTCTTCACTACTCCACTTTCCATAATTCTATACACCACACCATCTCTTCTCTATGGATTTACCTTAATCTACTCTGCTTCTACCACTCTCTGTTCTAATACCCATATACACTCCTTACCTCACCACTCTCACCTGGGAACCAAATTACTCGTTTCCCTCTAAGCCCCCTACTATGATATATATTTTGATATTCTCTATATCTCTACACACCCCACCATCATATCTCTGTTTTTACCTTAACACTTTTTACTTCTACTACTCTCTGTTCTAATATCCATATGCACATCCTTACCACTTTCTACCGATAATAAATATACCCTCTTTCTAGGACTTCCTCATAATAACGTCAACATTAACATTATCTGTTACTCTATTTTCTTCATTTTTATATCTCACTCCATCTCTTCTCTCTATCTATCTTCTAACACCTACATATCCTTACCACTTTCTAGCCATAATCAATGAATCATTCTTTTCCTATCTCTCCCATAATAATATTAATATTTACTCTCCCCATTACACTACTCTCTATACCTCCCTATACTACCCTGTTTTCTCTCTGTTTTCACTTCAATCCACTCTACTACTCCCACTCTATATTTTGACACTCACATATCCTTCCAACGTTCAACAGGGAATCAATCTGTCTTGATTCTCCTACTGATCCACCATATACTACATATTTACCTTCTTTGTTATACTACCTTCCATACTTTGATACAACACTCTCTCTCCTCTCTTTTTGCTATCACTCTACTCTCAATATTCTAAGACCCTATTTACCTCACCACCTTTCTCCAAATACCCCTTCATAACAAACATAATCACATGCTTTATTTCTTTACTTTCTATGTCTCTACACATCACTCTCTCTTCTCTATATACTAACTTCAATATAATGTACTTCTACAATATTATCTTTTATTACTTGTACATCCTGTTTACCACACTACTGTTCACTATGAACCAAACCACTTTATTTTCTCTAAATTCCCCACTATGACATATATTTTAATATTCTCTATTTTTCTCTCTGTCACTGTATATTCTCTCTGCTTATACCTCACTCTACTCTATTTCTATTACTATATAATCTAATTCCCATATATCCCACCACTCAACCATGTACAAATCTACCCTTTTTCTCTCCAACTATCTCATGATAATATCAATATTAACATTCTATACACCCATCCATCGTATCTCTATTCCTGTCTTAATCAACTGTACATCTACCATTCTCTGTTTAACACACCTTCTTTACCTCTCCACTCTACCCTTTTTCTTCATCTATGTTACCATAAGATACATATTAACATTCTCTACTACTCTATGCTCTATATTTTCAATTCACTTCCCCATCTCCTCTCTTTTTTCAACTCAATTGACCATGCCTCTACTACTCTCTGATTAACACCCGTACACCCTCCGTACCTCACCACTTTTCACTGGGAACCAAATTACACTTGTTCCATGGCTATCCTTTGAAAATATCTACATTACCACTCTCTACTACTCCACTCTCTATATTTCTGTACATCTCACCACCCTATCTTTTAATATTCACTTTTCTCATTACTTTTAATTAGGATACTATCTATCTGTTTTTTTCCTACTGAGCTGTCATAATATTCACATTGACATTTTGTACTACTCTACTCTCTCTATTTCTCTACACCCCATCATCATATTTCTCTTTTCATCTCACTCTACTCTACTTCTACTACTCTCTATTCTACCACCCTCCCTACCTCATCACTGTTACACCGTGTCTTAATCTATCTATTTTCTCCAACTGATCTATTGTGATAGATACTACCTGTCTCTACTACTGTTTATTCCATAACCATTTATATCTTTTCATCTCTTCTACATTCACCACTTGTCATCTTATACCAATTACCCCTCGTTCCTCCAACTATTCTACAACAATATCAATACTAACCTTCTTTATTACTCTATACTTCTATACACCCCACCATCTTCTCTATATACTAACCTCCATTAACTCTGCTTCTACCATTTCTCCATATTCCAACACTCATATACCCTATTTACCTCACAACTTTCAATCCTGTGCCAATCTGTCCTTTTCTCTAATTGATCCACAATGAAATATATGTCACTTTTCCCTATGACTCCACTTTTAAAATTGCTATATATATCTCCGTACTCTCTATTTCCACTCCAATTATGTTAACTTGTATCACTGTTTGACCTTTTTTCCTCACCATCTTCCACTGAGAACCAATCTACCTGTTTTTGTCCAACTGTCCTTAGAAAATATCAACATTTACATTCTCTATTTCTCTATATTCTTGTCTTTCTTCCCATCTTTTCTCTGTTTTCACATTAATCAACGTTACTTATGTGCCATTATCTGCCTACTCTTAGAAGAAGGATATACATTCCTACTCCCTTCGTTCTCACCTCTAAATATTCATTAACTTCACCCTAATATCCTACTTCCATAAACATACTTCTACTTCTCATATCCTACAGTTACTTCTTCACTCACTGTACTGCTGTCACACTCACAACAATTACTTTCCTTTCTCACCAATACGCATATGCACATGTTCTAATATACATTTTTCTCTCGTAACCTTCTCTTTATACACTATATATCACCATACTTCCATCACATCTCACCAAATACATATTTTTCACAGAGACCATCTTTTTTCACTTTCCTCCCCACTAATCTTATACATCCTATCCATTTCTTCTCTCATTTCTCTCTATCGTATTTCTCTTTCACACCAACACCCACACAGATATACTCACTCTCCCACCCATCCTCTATATATACCTACCCTTCTGATACTATTACCCTCACCACTCCCAATAACACTACCAACAATACCCTTCTCTGTTTCTAACACTACTCTCCCTCTTGTCAATATTCTACACACAACTCCCCATACTACACCCTACTTCAACTACAACATCTCACACACATCCATGTACATTTAGATTACCACCAGACTCATCCCATATTCAACACTTCTTCTACTACACCCCCTATTATTTCCTTCTGCAAATTTGACCACACGTCCTTAATGCACATCTGTGACCGTGACCCATGAACTAATTACAATTTTGTGTATACATACTGTATACATACACATTTATATGTTTTACATAGATAAATGATGATCTTATTTTACATTCTTTTCTCAATCTTGAATATTATAGAGGGAAAATATTTTTCTGTATGTATAACTGAATACTACATCTAACCTTGTCATCATAATAATATCCTTAACTACTAAAAACTTCTTAAGGATACTTATGATAATCCCAACAATATTTTTTTGATGTCTACTTGCAAACACATCCCTACTTTATAATACATAACATTAATCCCATCACGTCAACTAGAACACACTGTCATCCTCATATTATTACATACACTCCACTCTCTCTCTCCACTGTCATATCTATAACTCCATATTCTCCTGCACACCCTGGAACCTTGTCACCACCCATCCATATTACTGTCATGTTCACCTAACACACCTGTGATATTCCAATATCATTATCTCATGTAGACATCATTCACTCTTCACCCTCACACTCTCACCACAACAAACCAACACTCATTTCTACTTCCTCTGCCTCTCTCCTCTACCTTGACAACTGCCATGTGCCAGCACAACCATTCCTTAAACATACAATACAACAGCACATCTCCCCATCACTTCACATCAGCTCTTGCTGTACTGTCTGTGATCTTCTTGCTGGAATTATTATCATAATTATCATATGTTAAAGAAGTTTTTTATTATTAATTAAAGATTTTTTTTTTATGAGATGCCTCGATGCATAGATATGAGTTTCGAAGAAAAATAATTTTCAAAAATTAAAATTTTCAAAAATAAAAAAAAGATAAAAAGATAAAAGTACAAACTCATTTACTTATACATACATACGTACATATACTGATGGAATTTGGAGCTCTTGGCGTCCATGGTAATGGCAGTCTTCATTAAGTTATAGATGCTTATCGTCTTTTTACTTTTGTATATATGTATATACTAATTATATGTTGTATACAGTATAAACTTCTTTATTTTCTTTTCTCTTCTTTTAAAATTTTTTTCATTTCTTCTCAACTCTAAAAAATCATGTTCGGTGAAAAATAAAATGTTTTCCCATGCTCAGTACATTCGTCCATCACATAATAAATAGAAAAACTAAATTAAAAAAAAAATAATTCACATGAAAATGACAGTAATAAACTATCATTTTCCAACATGCCCCCTTAATTGGTTTTTCCTATAACTCCCTCCTGTTCACTATAACTTAATGATTTCCATTACCAGCATTCCAGAGGACAGTGATTGGGAGCAACTCTTTGGGTGTTAATTCATGTTGCAGAACCATTTTCAATTTCTTAAAATCTTTGACACTAGTGGACTTTGTTAAAGGATCTGCAGGATTTTCTTTTCCATTTATTTTTCTTAACTTTACATCTTTATCTTTTATTCTTTCTTTGAGCCTTTCAATTCGTAATCCTAAAAATTTTGTTCTTGCCTTAAAATAATCTTGTTTTAACCAGTCCAATGCTGGCTTTGAATCAGTAATTAATGTTATATTTATCTTTTCTGTATTCATTAATTTTTCTAATTTCAATTTTAAAAGCAATGCAATCTTTTCAGCATAATTAATTGCGTCTAATTCTGCTTCTGCAGATGAAGAGCATAAAATTGAAGACTTTTTTGAAAATCCATGGAAAAAATTATTTCCTATCCATATTAAAGCACCGCATCTTGATTTAAGATCAAATTCAGAAGCAAGTGAAGCTTCTGAAATCACCGTAATGTTTGATAGATTTTTGTATTCCTCTCTTCTGAAGACAATTTTCATATCTTTTGTTGTATAAACATATTTTAGAATCTTTTCTATAATTTCAAATACCTTTTTATGAGGATATAATACCAACCTAGCTATTTTACTAACAGGAAATTCTAAGTCAATTCTTCCTCTCGATCTTATATAATTTAGCTTTCCTATCAATTCCTGTAAATATTTCACTTTCTTTTTATATTCATCTTTTTTCATAATCAAATCTTCATTTTTTGGGTTCAATTTATATCCATCAATATTAGGTATATTCTCGTATATCATATTGTCATTTAGAATCATCGGATAATCATCTTTTAATCTTCTAATATAACTTTCCATACTCAAAGTTATATTTCCCTTCTCATAATTATAGTGCAAATCCATTCCAAGAATGTCTGTATCAAGCACATTATTCTTCATAGTACCAACAATTTTGAGTGAAAATCTGGTTTCTAATTTTTTAATAAATTCATCTAAATCTTGTTCTGTTCTTGCAGCCACAATACAATCATCTACATAGGCTGCAATCATAATATTACCATTTTTAGAGACAAATAAACCAGGTGAGTAGATACTGTCATATAGTCCCATTTCATTCATAAAATCTTTCAACGTTTCGTTCCATCGTTTGGGACTTTGCTTCAATCCATATAGTGCCTTTCTTAATGGCGTAACCTTCCTTGCATTTTTTGGATGTGTGATATACAACTCTTCATTCAATGTTGCATATAAAAATGCATGATTAATATCTAATGTTCTTAATCTCATTTTCTTATTATTAGCTATAATCAAAAGAATTCGCAATGAATCAAGACTTAAAATGGATGTTTCAATATCATCGTAACTACTGCTTGCTTGTTGGTCACCTCTACAAACAATTCTAGCTTTGTAGGTGCCATCTCGCTTAATTGTAAAAATTGAATTTATTCCTATTATTTTATCCTTTGGTACCTTATTCTTGTCTATGGCAATGTTCAAATCAATCACTTTCATATTAACTAGATTATTCAACTCTTTATTATACGCCTCAATAAATTTAATTTTTTCTGGTAAATTCTCATTCTCAGTTATAGCTTGTTTGTAAAATAAGGCTCTAATTTTTCTTTGAGGTACTATTTCCCCCCGTGATTCAGGCGACAATTCTTCCCATCCTTCTGCTGGGGTAATATAGCGAATCACCTTTTTCTTCTTAAAAATTTTCTTAGGATGTAAATCTTGAACTGTATTATAGGCTTCAGCTGCATTAATCTTTGGGATGTTATCAATATTTGTTCCTTGAAGGTGATTATCTAATAGCCTTTGTCTCAGGTCTCTATTATTAGGTTTCTTCAAAGAGGGGAAGTCCTTTTTTTTCCATGTGTTAACATAAGAGGGTTTCATTGAGTTGGTTTCTTCAGGTGTTGATCGTTCTACTGTTGGAATGGAGTCTATAGTATCAAAAAATTCTTCTCGTTTATTCTTAAGTATATTTTCTTTTTCTTTTTCTAAGTTATCTGCCTCTTGTTCTTGATTCTGTGGCGTACTTTCAGGTTCATCTTCAAGTTCTTTTTTCTTGTTCTGCTCGTTTTCTATTTTTTGCTTTAACATTTTCTTAAAGGTATTACTAAATTCCTGATATAATTTATTATTTGTTGATCTAAGGGATTTGGATGACTTCTTTGTATGATTTACTAAATGATTGTTAGTTTGTGGTTTCACTGGTTTTATTTCTTCCTGATCTACGATGGTATTTAAGTGTTCATTATTGTTTAGTTCTTCTTCTAACACGTTTTGTTCTTCAGCAATATATTCTTCAGTTTTCTCTTCTTCATTTACATTTGTCAAATCATTAGTTTCTTGTTGTATTATGTTTTTACCATTCTCTAAAGCTGGTTGAATATTAGTATCTAATTCCTTGGCTGTTTGATGATTTTGATTAACTTTGCTCAAGGCATAATCATTGCTAATTCTCATTGATTCTTTAATTGTGTTTTCATCAATTTCTTCAATTTCAGCATCATTTTTTAAAATATCGTTTAATTTAGTCATCAGTGGTTCTTTTGCGCAGTTCGAGTCATCCTCTGATTGTTCATGATTATCAGTATTACTTTCAGTATCTGTGGTGTAAACATCCATATCAGTATTATCATTCTTCTCTTGTTCTGTGAATAATGGATCATGTGGAGTAATTGGGTTTTCTTCTATTTCTTCTTTTGGTTCTAATTCTTTATTGAGTGGTTCTTCGTCAACATCAATGTCTTCAAACAATTCATCTAAATTCGTATTCTCTATTTTTCTTGGTTCAACAATTGGTGATACATTGTCAATTTCTTCCTGGGTATCATTTAGTAGATATTCTTTAACTCTTATTTCATCTTCTTGTAATTCATTGACCAGTTCATCATGTTCACTTTCAATATCTGAAGGTAAAGAGGTAATTATTTCATTCTCATCATACTCCATATCACGAACATCTCCTATCTTGTTCTTAACTTCATCTAAAAATGTACCAATAATATCTTGTCCATTGTCCTTTCCTGTTAATTCGTGATTGATTGTGTAATCAGGTAATATATAGTTCGTGGTACTGATTATCTTTCTCTCCTTTGGTACATAAAAGTAATATCCAAAACCTTTGGGATCTTTTGAGAGTGTAATTGCTCTTTTCCCTGGTGCTTCTGTTTTCTTACTTCTGTGGTCCCAAACTAGAGCTGGAGCACCAAATGGTATAAAAGATCTTAATTTAATTTTCACCTTATTTTTGGATATATTCATTAAAGGTGATTCACCTACATTTTTATTGTAAACACAATTCCTTACGTTCACTGCTGCTTTAGCTGCGTAAGTCCAGAATCTTAATGGAAGTCTGGATTGTAACAATAAAGTCCTGGTATCTTCAATAATGGTTCTAATCCCTCTCTCTGCTCTCCCATTAGCTTGATGATCCTCTGTAGATGTGTAAATAATATTGATACCATTTTCGTGAGCTATACGTTCAACTAGTTCATTGTCGAACTCTTTTCCTCTATCCATTATTAATTCCTTGACTTTTGTATCAAATTGTTTTTCTATCCAATTAATATTATACCCAATTTGTTCTCCGATTTCATTTTTATTCTTCTTGACATGGGTTGTTGCAATCACAAATCTTGAAACACTATCCACCATGACTAATAAATATCTTTCTCTGACGTGTTCAACAGGCCCAAATAGATCTAAACTCCATGAAGCACCTGGTTCCTTTTGTGCTGTGTAATGGTTCATGGAACCAGTGTAGTGAAAGTGTCTATGTAGTTTGCCTGAAGAACATATTTCACACCAGATTTTCCCGCCCTTTTTTTCTTCTTTTATCATTTTCACATCATCAAAATTGTTCATTTCTATAGATTTGATGATTCCAGTGGCTGGGAAATGGTTTAACCGTAAGTGAGCTTCTAATAATGTTATGTTAGGTTTTATAGTTAATGGGTTTATTGGTCTCACTGCTCTTATTTTTTTATCATGTGTCTTAACATCTATGATCTCACATGTATCTACCCATACTGTATTACCTAATTTCAATGTCTTCGTATCAAAATCTTTCTCTTCACTCACTAGTGATTTATAACCTTTATCTAAAGTGATGCCAGTTTCTTGATATAATTTATCTGCAGATAAAATTGTAGCATCTTGTTTTGGCGAATAATATGCTGTAACACCAATCACGTTGTTTCTACCTCCTTTGATTGGTAATATCCCTTCTCCAAGTATTTCTATTGGGTTCTTATCGTCACCTACACCCCAATATTCAGGAGCTTTAATCAATGGTGCATAGTCTAATAACCAGTCTTTGTTGTGTACTAGATGTATTCCTGCGGCTGTGTCAATAACTACCTTGTCATAGATTTTATTTTGCAAGTCTACTCTTCTTACTCTTTTCTCAGATTTTTTTGGCTTACTTTTGCTATTCATTAAATTGTTAGCTTTCTTATCATTCGATACATCTTTAATTGGCTCATTTTTCTTCTTTTCAGGTTTAGTATTCTTCTTTTTAAATTCAACATTAACATTCTTGTCATTAATTTCTTTCTTGGTGGTATTTAGTTCACCTCCTTCGTCTTTTTTTAATTTAATATTCTGATTCCTGGATTTCACTAGGCCTAAGCGTCTTATTCTCTTCCTTGTCTTCTCTCTTATCATAAGTTGTTCCTTTTGAGTAAGTATTCATATTGTTAAATTTTCTACAATGTTTGGCATAGTGTAAAAATGAATCACAATGAGTACATTTTCTTTTGTCAATGCGGGTTAAATTTTTTGATTCACAGTATTCCATATTCATCAATCTAATAGAATCCCTGATCGCTTTAATATATTGTTCAGTAGTTAGTTTTCTTAAATCACCACTTAATTTACCAGTCATAAAATTGTTAATGATCTCCTGTTTGACATTTTTTGTCAAGGATTCGTCTATTTTTGTTCTCAAAAAAGTTGTATTAATTTGATAATAGTCATCTTTGGTATGGCTCCATTTTTCAAGGTTAACCATATATGTAAATTGCCTGATTATTCCTTCTGGCTCGGTACAGAACTCGTCGACAACCAGTTCCTTCCACAATTTGTCTTTAACTCTTCTAGGGAATTCTTCACCTAAAAGTTGTTTGATAAATAAAATTGCTTCAACACCTGACTTATCTTCTAATTCATAATTTTCCATATCACCAGTCATGGAGTCGATAATAATTTTTCTGATAATTTCATCTTCATCTTTATCAATTGTTTTAAGTTCTTTGATTTGAGTAACATCGTCAAAATTCCATGATCTAAAATATTTAGATAAGGATCTGAACCAGTTTGGAATATCTTCAATTTTAGATAATTTTTTGTCAAATTTATAGTTATCATTGTCATAGTAATATTTAACATTATCACCATTTAGATTTGTAAAAGTATAATAGTGACCATATTCATCCTTTCTTGATAATAGGATATGTCCTTTGTAACCAGCTATATCCTCGTCGTGTGGAATAATATCCATTTTCTTTTCTAAATCCATATTTTTCTCAGTGTTAATAATTTTTGATTCTTTTCCAAGATCAAGAACATTTTGTAGAGCTTTAATCAATTCACCTAGCTCTTTAGTTTTAGCTGTTTTCTCACTCAAAGTCAAATCTGGGTTGGAAACAGTTTGAATCATTTCCTTTTTCAAATCTTGAATTTGGTCATTGATGATTTTATCATTCCCAGCATCGTTATCATCAATAACGGCGACGCTACCATGATGGAATTTGGAGCTCTTGGCGTCCATGGTAATGGCAGTCTTCATTAAGTTATAGATGCTTATCGTCTTTTTACTTTTGTATATATGTATATACTAATTATATGTTGTATACAGTATAAACTTCTTTATTTTCTTTTCTCTTCTTTTAAAATTTTTTTCATTTCTTCTCAACTCTAAAAAATCATGTTCGGTGAAAAATAAAATGTTTTCCCATGCTCAGTACATTCGTCCATCACATAATAAATAGAAAAACTAAATTAAAAAAAAATAATTCACATGAAAATGACAGTAATAAACTATCATTTTCCAACATATACATACATATATACATACATATAAAAAGGAAGCAACATATAAACTAAATATCTAATGTGTTCATCGGTTGAGGCCACAGGCGTCCAGTACTTCTACCACATACTTCCTTCTGTTAAAAATACCGTTCTTCAGAATACCCACTAATTCATTGTCTACCACTTACTAAACCATGTATGCAAATAACTATCCCATAATATACTAATGCCATTACAACTTTATTACTCTTATAATGAATATTCCATAACTCCCTTTCTCTCTTCTTTTACCTTCCCACAATAATTATTCGTAACAACAATTCCTTGCCCTTTTGCAAATATTCTTCCTGGCACTCACCACTGCTTCCCCTAAAAATATCATATTTGTGATAATATATTCTTCTGTTCTCCATAGACCTTTCCAATACTTACTACCACATCTTTTCCTTGTGACAATTACTCTTGATCTAGAATTGTTCTGTGTACTCTGCTCATTGTAACAACTGTTTCTTTCATTAAAATTATCTATGACTACAACTATTCTTGAGAACACCTTTTTTCCTACTCTCTACATGACCCTTTGACTTTCCATAGAAATACTTTTTTATTTTTCACAGAATATTCTCCTGCTGCTATCAATAATTATTAGAGAAAATATTCTCTTCTATACACTACAATATTTATTCTATCGATACTCAACAACACTATCCAACTCGACAATTGTACCACTGATAATACCCACTTCACAGCTTGTTTAAATTACACTCTGTGATAACTATCATACAGAATTATACTGTATCTAATGACTTACTACAAATATTCCAGATAGCTTTTCACTCTCCCTTTGCAATTCCAATATTTCGTAGCTTATCATAAACATTGATTGAAAATACATTATAATTATTCACCAATTATAAGCCTACTTGCTGGAATCAATACATCGTAATTATATATTCTCAACTATGATTATTACTCAACGTATTGAGATTACCTATTACAAGAATTACAATAAATATTCATTAAAACACTATCTCTTGTGATTATTGTCTAACTTATTAAGATTACCATCACTACAACTAATAATATTCCATTGATCACTTGTCTTTCATAAATGTATTTTCTATTTATTATTCTACAATCATTCCACCACTCAATAACTAACTGTATTTATTTCCAAATAATAACTCTCACTGTGATAATTTTCTAACTCTTGCCTCTACATCACACTACATATACTTACTCTTTTCTTTGTTTTTTCCTCATTTGACACTGTCGTTTTTCTTTTTCATACAAAGACTTCCTCCGAGAAAAACAGCTTGTTTCAAGAAATGGATATCATAAACACAGGAAAAAACTACTCACCACTTCATCTTACCACAACGATACTGTCAGAACAACAGACAATACTGTACACTTACTATTTCCACAAAAACATACTAAGAACTAATATCTCTGTCTGTCCAGCAACTTAACTTGAAATAGAATATCTCACAGATGCAACTGCTAATTTTATTGACATTCACCCTACCCAGCTGATTGTGGAAACACAATTGTACTAAAACCACCTCTTATGATTATATGCTCACTATGCTATGAATATTGATTATTCATAATTACTTAACAAAACAACAATACCTTGCTCCATGAACATATAACTGTTCATTTACAACACTATGTGATCACTCTCTCTTCGAATTATTATTAAACTGATTACCAATACTATTCTTATAACAATTATTACTTATGGAAATAATTATTCCTTCATTCAACACAATATTTCTGTAAGAAAATTCTCACAAACATTATTTTTTGCTCTGTTAAAATTGCACTTCAACATAACTACTTATTACACTAATTATTTCCTACAACTCAAACACACCACTCAACGTGCTAACCTGCAACTATTACAAACTACTACACGTGAAACTTCCTGTCCACTACTCAATAACAGCTTAAGACAACTATTCTTAATACTCTCTTCGTACGTATACTCTTCTTGTTTTCATATGGTAATACTGTTCCCACAAAACACGTTTTAAAATACCACACAACACTATAGAAAAGGAAGACATCATCTACTGTAATACTAATACACTTATTTCTACTTATTAATATTTTCAAGATCACCCTCCCTATAGACAGCTTGTGTCTTCGAACAAGGATACACTAAATGTTAAACTATATTATCTTTTCACAGAACACTCCACACAGCATGTATATAATGGGAGAATAATTTATCTTTTCGAAATGGCTTACTACTGTGTTTTGAAAAATTCGTATGTACTTCTCACACACACAGACACAGTTGATATCATGTAAATTTTTAATCAAAAAATATATTAAAAAAAACATTTATAATTTTCTTGGAGATTAACCTAGAATATTTAATAGAATTGTCCAAGATCCAACAAGCTTGTTTATAACTTTCTTTTAACATTGCAAACTCCTTTTGTTAAGAATATAACTATCAACCATGTATTATCCTTCTGTGAATTAACATTTTTACACCAACCAAGAATAAATCAATGATAATCCATACTTATAATCTTTACATAATTACTTTAACCCAGAATATTAAATGTTCAAATCAACAGCCAACTTACATATAGATGTAGATAATTAGACAAAACTTCACTAACAAATACATGAATTATGTAAAAAAAAAATAATGATAAAACATCATAAACATTTTGTGCTCTGGTGTACTCCCTTTGGAAAGAATATGTATCCTCAAACACACAACAAAAAACGGAACTCCTTCATGACAATATATCACTGATAAACACATTTATTTCAAGAAGATGAGGAATGTATTAGCCCTTTCCAAATTGCCCACAATTATATATTTTTCAACAATCTCTTTATGCTTCTACTACAAGAATCGAATCAGCATAGACAAATTGTTAATATTCTCCAAGAACTCTACCTCAATTATCTGCTTATTTTCGATCCTTGTCGAACACCACTCCTGTACATATGTTAGAGCATCCTTTTTTTTTTAAACAGCAAATTTATTAGCATTTGCCAATTCTATTGTGTTTGCATTGACACTAGACATCAATATGTAACTACACTCTGGGACGTACTCAACTGTTTCTCCTCCTAACACATGTAAAATATTTATTAAGACTCTCCACATGTTCCGACAAATTTCTGGCACACCTGTGTAAATCTCCTTCTATTTCTTCTACTTTCCTCTTCATTAAATAATAACTGTAACTCTTCCACTAACCATTTGTTCTTCCCACCCCTACTTATGTTTTCAGAATATACATTTGTACTACTGTGACTATTTAACAACTTCATACATTATTATTCTTTAAATTGTGTATGAGCATACAATATTATTCTAACACACATGTATGTAATTATTTAACATGATTATATTATAAGATTGTTTTAACGTTACTTATCCATATGTATATCACTACAATTATTACTCTTTAACAGATTTATGTGAATATGATTATGTGTAACTAGAGATATATTTGAAATCTACCAACATACCTTTCCATTTCTTGAAAATATATTGAATATTTTCACCACATCACAATCTAATATATGAAATATAAAACTACGTTTGCAGTGTTCTTCAATGCATAGTGTATATATTGTATACAATTACACTAAGATATATATGTTAGATTGTATAAAATTATTTTGATGTAAAATATTTATATATAACTATTTATAAGACAATTCTAATTTAAAACATTCACAGGTTTATGTATAATTAATATCGATTTTTTAATATATTACTTGAGATAACCCATTACATAACTACATAGAAATTATAAATTACAATACAGGCACATGCTCCCTTTTTAAATATGTAATACAAAAAATAATTCAATGACTTGGTTCTATCCAAATAAACCTTATCTTTTTAACTACATTATAATTTCATTCTTTACTTCACAAATTTATAACTATTCTATTTCAACACTTTTATAATCACTGCTAGATTCTACTAATATCCATCTCTACATACATTCTATCTCTTCCTTATGGCACTATCATGTCTCTGTAGATAATCAATACTCGGAACTTTTGAAAAACTCCGTCCTCTGTTGTTGTTCCGTGGAATCTTAATTCTTCCGCTCTTGTTTATTTTTTCTCCACGGAACAACTCTTTTTTCCAACGTCTCCTTTTCAATTTCTCGAGATCCCTGGGAAATGTGTCTTTCTGAAAATCTGAGATCAAATTTGATTTCACTCTCTCTCTCCTCTTTTTCCAACAAGAAGGAATGAAATAAGAAAAGCAAAAAAACGTAGAGACGTTATTTTAAAGATCTCTCTTTCTTCTACGAGATAGATATGTAAACAACATGAACATAACATATTGAACTTACCTGTACTCATGTTAATACCATGATAAAAATATAATCAGGATACGAATACACTCTCAATTGAACACAACCCTTCTAACATCATATCAAACCATTACTATATCCACTGAATTGTTATTATTTCTATTAAATATTATATTGATATATTATATTTCAATATAGAATATTACAATTACTCCAGATGGTAATTTATCACCACACTATGATATCCAATACTTATATCCACTCTTCTATGTTTACTATGATAATATCTCTAACGATCTCTATAACAATTTTTTTGAAACAGTGTATGCCATAACACACAACATTATTTACATCATTACGATATAATTGAACAAGAATATTTATCTAATGAATTATACTGATGTTAACAACTAAATTTAACTATTTTTACTCTTAAAATATTTACTTCACTGTAATATTAATAACTATATGATATCACTGTTAACTATGATTTATCATTAATACAACATCTATTCACATTCAATGAACATCACATATGGCTTGTCTACTCTTGACTTCATCCGCATTTATCACAATATATATCTTCTTATAATTGATATCACATACACTGTTTTTATAACTATTATACTATACAACTCTTAAATAATTACTCCTGATATCACTTTACATCATCTCATCCAAGATCACTTTTTTTTTTAATCTGAAAAATAATCTAAAAAAATCAACCACACTAACAGATATATAAACAACATAAACACATCTTGTTCTAAATAATCAATTATGTTCTACTCACTTTCATAAGACATGACTTTAAACATTGACTGACTACCATTGAACATAATATAATCATACCATGATATATTTAATTATACTTAATACAACCAACTAAGATACCATGGATAATCCACCTAATATATATACTATAATTAGGAAAGATATTTATCAGTGGAACACATTATTGTGATATAATTATTTTATAAATGTGATTATTTAAGAATATTCATCAATATCTTTAATGCGAAAGAAATGACTGTATATTATTTTACATATGTGGAATGATAATTGTATGAACATACCAACTATCACATGTTAACAGGCTAATCATTCAGTCTTTAAATATTAATATTTATCATTACAAGAATATTGTATGGTTTAGAAATAATCATTGTCCACTCTATTCATATCCCAATCAACTAATAATTCTATTACTCTTTGTTACTAGAACACATATTGAAATAAATTATAACCTTAAACGTTCTGGATGGTAAACAAAATAAACAAAATAAACAACATAAACAACATAAACAAATTTTTACTATAAGAAATAATTGGTTAATTATTATACTAAGACTAATTTTCTATCTATTCTATAAAAATATAATATCTATTCTAAACTGCAATATCACCAATATGAAGATAATTAATAAAACAAGAAAACAACTATACGCTCTACAATATCATAAATGTTTACATATTTTCCAATAATAATACATCTATAATTATATTCTGTATTATAAACATCTTAATAGTAGATTATTAACTGTGTTAATTTGACAGAATTATTTTAAAATACTACATTATATTAAAATGAACTATTTTATTATAACAATGATATAAAGAAGGATGATCATCTCTAAATCTATTACCATTACCTATTGAATATATGTTTGATGTTATCAGTATTATTAATTATTCATTTTCTAATCAAGAAATACATCATTATGCAAAATACTTTCACACTATTAAACTCAATTTATCCATGACTGTTAGTTTTATACCGTTTAATAATTACAAGTATGTTAAATAATATTCTAACTCAAACTGTTGTCTATGTACTGTACATTGAACTTTTTCTCATTTTTTATCTTAATAAATTTTAATTAACAAAACAATAATTCAACTTTTAATCATTTCAGTACGTATAGTTGTGTAAATAAGGTAACTTGATTATCAATAAATCTTGTAGTAAAATTTACCTAATATCCAAGAAAATTGATATAGACCAATATTCTTTTAAAACTTCATAAAAATTGAATGCATCTTCAATTTACCCGGTAAAATCATTATAATTTTATTCAACTGGAATATCTTAATCGTATATGATTTCACACCACCACTTATAACTAAACACACATGAATGGGCAAAGTACTAATGTAATACATTACATTATAGAAATAAAGCAAATGAAGACCTATGTAAGATTATGTACATGACTGTAATAGATATCAACCCATATATGTTTTAAAAGTTGAAAGGCAGAACCATATTATTGTGCACTATTCTAGATAAAAAATATAATATAATATCATATAACCAAATCATAACAAAAGAAACACTTTCTTAAAGTTACTATTTCATTAGAGTAACAAATAATCTCTTGTTTCATTGTATCAAGTATCACATAGTCTTTCGTCAACACACAGTGGATTCATGTTAACTTTAGATAGTTAATCCAGAATAGAATATAGAATATTGCTAACTAACATATTTTGCTTCTGTCATATTTATGGTCTGTCTGTAGACTGCACTTATCTTTATTCCTTATTCTTGCACAGTTATTCACTTCTTTATCATACTTGTTGTTACCACTGATATATACACCTCTTGCTATAGGAACATAAACTTTATAATCACAAAGTCAGTATTTTCAAACCACAAACTCTCTCGAGGAAAAATGGAAATCCCCAGCAATCTCCAAAGTAAGCTTAATTCGGAAAAATTCCGTGACCGTTGCTCCTGCAAAATTTGAGTTCTGGTGGAATGACTTTCCGACGGTCGGAATCGGGATGGCAGAACGGTGCTTCCCGCCAGGTCCGGAAAACATTTTTTTTTGCGGAAACTGTGTTTCAAATCAGGCTTACCCCCCCCCAAAAGAATCCGGAACAAATACCGATGAAAAAAACGAGAAAAAACTTTAATTTTTCACGTCTTTACTACCACAAACGCAAACTTGCACTACCACAAAGTTTACAAAGTTTTTCCATGCTAAGGGACACCACACTAATTGTAAGAGGCCCAAGAAAAACAGCTACAGTTTTATCTCAAGCTCAACATACAAAAAACAGACTCTTCACGAGTCAAAATACTTACAGATGCAAGCTACTGGGTCTCAGTATTTCAAAAGAACAAATCAGTTATTCAAAATTGTACAAGTTAATTACTTTTTGAATTAAAAACTTAATTCCTCAAGCAATCTCTAACTATACTTAAACAGCACAGTGGTATACTATAGTAATGGAAGATATTGGTTGACTGAACAAAAATCAATTATTTTTTGCTGTTTCTTTTATTTTTTTTTTTACCAATATAATCTCCAAAAGTTATTAACTATGTCTAGTAGAGTTGTCTTCCATGTTGTAGGTGAGCCACCAGTAAAATAGAGTTTGCCTCGTTTTAAAGGGATAAATAATATTAATGGTTTATTTTACTTCAAAACAGAATGTGTGGTTAATTTCATCTGCAACTGGTATAAAAATTTACATGGCAGTTTTCGAATTATTCTTAGCAATAGTATATAATCTTGAAACAATTAATGATCGTAAAGGATTTTATAAGTTATCCCATCAGATTAAAGAGAAAATGCTTTTGATAGAACACCAGAGGTCAACAGGAATATTTAATTTGATTAACAATCATGTATGTGCCATTTTATTTCAGAACAAATATCATACCCACTGTTGTATTATATCTAGAGTGGTAACTGTTCGGTTCCCTTTGTCTTGTTAAGTCCTAGTGCTGTATGTATTATGTTCTCTATATGTCTGGTATACATAAAATATCTTACATCTCAATACCAGTTCTAAATACTTTAAAGAAATACTCCCATCTTCTAATACCTTTCTCTTTGAATCTCTATACTCACTAAAGAAAACTCATCTTTTAAAAATAAAATAACAACAAACTACAATGTGAAAAATTAAAAATACCACCTCACTTGAATGTCACATCTTCTACAGGAAAAAAAAAAGAATACAAGTACAAACTGAAAACAACGCGAAAAAAAATGTAAATAAATCATTTCCAAAAACAGAAAAAGGACGCAAAAAAACTAATTTTCGTGTTTTACTACCACAAACGCATTTTTCTTATACCACAAACGCAAACCCGTACTACCACAAAATCTTGCTTGTATGGTTTTCGCATAGATTTCTAAAGGTCAACTGTTATCTTTTCTCTCTCTCTTTTTTAACTTTTGTATTTTCATTTTAAGAGAAATATTTTTCTCTTAAAACTCATATCTCTACACTCAGGCATCCCATATATACTAACAATCTTTTCCTTTCAAAGAAGAGACTTTTTTTAATAGTGTGAACTATGGGAATAATCCCAGTAAACTGTTTATATTATATTAACACTATCCACATGTTCCAACTATCTCGTCTATATATCTCATTCAGATTTACAATTTCCCGTTACACTACTTCTACTTTCCTCTCCATCAACATGTGAATAAAAAGAATTGTAGAAATACGCAATTGCAGGACGGTAATAGCATAAACAACTTCCACTTACATATTATTAATAAACAGCATATAATTTCAGTTACTGGTGTTTTATTAACTCTACACAATGAACATAAAAACTACATACATCATTATTTACAAACTGTCCATTATATATCTCACTCTTTCTCTTTGTTTCTCCCTCTGTAGACAGCTTAAATTATTTAGTATTATTCCTAAAAATATAACAAAAAGGGGAATACGTTTGCCCCTATAGATGACCCACGATGTCATGTATCTAAAGAAAACAGGTAACGATTGGGGAATACGATAGTTTCCAATCATAATGTAATCTCTCAGGATGTTCTGGTACAAGTCACTCTCATACAATACCCATATCAGTGTTATTAATACAGGGATATATTGTAAATCAGATAATAGTTCATTTAATATCGACTCATCCCTGCCATTTCTAGGTTGACACTGATACCATGCATCAATATCAGACAGAATATCTCGTTTGTAAAGCGCAAAAATGGTACTGTCATCAAATTGGGCAATTTGGTTAATATTTTCTGCGTCTTTAAACACTGTAGAATAATAAACTGACAAATTGTTGTACCACAATGGTGCATATTCAACAGTTTCCTTCAACACCAATAAAACAACATTTATTTTCCTGGTACATATGATTTTAAAATATTCCTTAAATGAATTTTCTGGATCTGTAAATACACTGCCTACATCACATGCATGTTTTGGCGTTTTGAGTACGATCTCATTCAATTGTGCAAGATCTCTTTTTCACCTCCTCGGTTGATTTCTGTGGGTAATAAACAAAAACAGACAAGCACCTCTTTTTATTAATTCATATCCTGACATTTTTTCTAACGGCTGATTATTTTTTTTATGGCAAGATATTCATATATTAACTTTCCAATTGTTTTGGATATCTGGCGGCAGTAAACATCATTATGCTTCGTCATTAAACATTCTTCACACAAATATGGAGAAATAGAATCATTCCACAAAACAATGTGTTTTGGATTAACATTCAATAGAATATACTGTGTTGATGTGCAGTAATCCTCTTTCAATACATCTTTCCAATTATTAAAATACTCGTCAGATCCTTCCTTTCTTAGCAATCTCTTTAATTTTCCTTCTAATATCCCGTCGATTGTATCATAGTCAACATCTGTTTCATTAGATGTTTCATCATCATTTATCACTATATCAGTATCTTGCGCTAATTTTTCTTTTAACTCCTCGATCCTTGGGTCATCCCTGGAAATACCACAACAATTACGATGACCCTCATTTGGAACCCCATAAAACCCAGCAATTTGTTCCGAAATACATTTATTCCACTCCATTGCTGGAAACAACCTACTTATTTCAGTGTTATTTGGAATTCCTTTTTTTCCTTCAACTGCAAGAATTCTGATAACCTCCCACTCTCTGATACGACCGACCATCTGTAAATAATCAATACAGTTAATAAAACAATCGACCAAACATATAAATTGCACAGACCTACAGTCTAGGCCGTTAGACAATAACTTTGTGCCCAGTACAATTCTTATAACTGAATTTAAATTTTCGAAATCATTAAATATTTTTCTCTGGCTACTCTCTGTACAATCAGCATCTACCATACCCACTGTACTACAATTATTAACCCACTTGTATACTTGACGCAGTGTTTCTTTTTTACTGAAAAAGAAAACAGTTTTCCAACCAGTTGTATTAGCAAGAAATTTACGAATTAATTCGACTGTTTTTTTAATAAGTTCTTTTGGCTTTACCCACTCCACATTCGACTCTATATTCATGTCAGGCACCTTTCTAATGCAGTTAACATACCCACAATTGTCCTCGATATGTTTGGGAATTTGCCTATCATATAAAATTCTATAGAACAGGTTTTTTCCCATTGTTGCAGATAAAAGTATAATCATCTTCCATTTGTCCCAGGAAAGATTTCTAATATTACGCACAACTTTTCTAAATCTCGATTCTAAGAATAACGTATGTGCTTCATCAAAGACTAAATAACCCAGTTTGCACTTGGAATAGCTTGATGTTTCCCAGTTTCTTATCTTTTGACCCATCAAACCATCCCTAAATGCTTCGAGGCATCCATCAAATACGTCTATAGATGATACAGTTCCATTATTATCATTGGCATAAAAAAGAATATCTTTGGCAACTAACCCTCCCTTCTCTAATTTGGATATTGTAGCAACCTTTAATGACTCATATGGGACACAGACGAAATGTATGTAATGCACCTTGGAATGTTCTTTTAACACCATCATTGGCAAAATGAATGACAAAGATTTTCCAAAAGATGTAACTGCCTGTAGCCCCACTAGCTTTCTGTTACTCAATAAAACCATATTAGTAAATTCTCTTTGAGCATCTGATTTGAACTTAAAATCACTGGTTGCAAAGTACTTGTTTCCAGCATCATCAAGTGGTAGTTGTCTATTGGAGGTTATATTTCTATATTTTTTTACTTTATTTTCGGGACCTTTTTCAGCACCAATAAATTCATGGAATAGCATGCAAGCAGCGGACATTTCTTCAAAAGTACGTTCACTATTCTCGATAAACCTTGTATCAACACCATAAAACCCTCTGAATGTCTCAGCAGAATTACCAAAGCCTTCAGATATTCTTTGGTTTACTCTCATGTTGATATGTGGGATAATAAAATGTTTCCACAATGCGGCCAAGCCTTGTTTCCAACTGCTGATAAAGTGATTTTCTTTCTCCTCTGAATTCTTCGGATAGCTTTTTAATACATTTGTAAACTGCTTCAAATCAAATAGTCTGTGGTTTTTGATGTCTACAAAGGCAAACATTTTCATAATTGCTACTGAAACATCATCTGCAAAAGAATCGATGTCTTCACGTACTTGCCTCACTAATTCTCTGGTTGAAGCAACTGTAGCATCTAGTGTGTCTTCTTCCTGGAAAAATTCTCCACTCTCAGCAATATCATTAATTAACTCTCTCTTAAGCTCGTCAATAAACACCTCTTTATCATATAGTCCTATTTCATTGTGGAAAGTGACAAATGTGAATGTACGAAGAAGGCAAATACACCACCATAACCTTCTAGAAACCCCATCTGTCATGAATAAAATTCTGTTTGTAAATTTATGATTCTTATTATATTTTACATTCAAGTATAATCTTCTTCCTGCCACATCTATATAGATATTTCTACCTACTCCTGCATATGTTAAGGTGGCCAGTTTTGAAAATCTCATAGGCATACCAGTGGAGATCCATACCATCACCATGATTATTTTGTTTATTCTACCAATAATGTTTTTGATGGATTTTAAAATAGATTCATCACATTCATATCTCCCATCCCTCCATCTTATTTTCATATTTTGAAAAGCATTTTTAGCAAAATTCTGAAGAATACTACCTTTCATAGCATCATCAATAAACATCTTACGAGGATCACCAATAGTTTCAAAATGTAATACATTAAAATCAGCAAAGTAAACCCACTTGGATAATTCCTGTGTCAACATATCAAAATCATCAGTTAGCTGTCTCAATACATTACCAATCAGCGAAAAAGATAAGATTCTATTCTTTATCACTACATATTTCTCTTTGTGGTTAACATTAACAAATGTACAAGTTGAGATGACAGCTTCTCGAGAGACTGCTTGATACAACTTCTTCATGTTCCCAACAAATTCCTGACCAGATATATCAGCAGCAGTCCACTTTTCAACCACTTCAGACTTATCATCAGCACAAAGAACAGCACCATAACGGAAAAGCCAATTCAAACTATCTAACAAGTATATAGCCGGTCTACATTTACATTTTATTGATGATATCAATGACAGATTAGGAGCTCTGGGAATATAAATAACCCATCCGTGAACCAAACATCAATCGGTTTTTCCACGCCTGATAGAAACATCAACAACCTTCAATCTATTCTACCCGGTACTAGCCATAACAAAACTACTTCACACTATCCTAACCCACCTCCTAATCCATCACCATTAGATAATCATCATACTTGTTTCCCTACTTCTTTACCATATGCCAATAATCATGACCAGGTTATTCACCAATCTTCGAACCCATTATCCAATAATGTTATTGATCCACAATTCATATCTCAAAACAATGCCCAATATCCAACCTCCGATATTCCACCTATTACTACTTATAATCCTAAAGCATTACCATCCTCTTCAACATTCCAACTAAGTTAGTCATGGCCAAACCAACTCTCATCCACCTCCTCCTGATATTGATGCATCCTTACATAATTGACTCAAATACAAATTACCATATTCTACTAGATTCGGGTGCTCTGATTACTCTCATAAAGCATAAATCCATGTTCTATAACCTTCGTCCTTCTGATACCACATTCATAAATATTTCATCATGCTCCAATACACCCATCCTTTTTAACCAAGAGGGTGACTTAATTCTCAAAACATTAAATCACAAAAGTGTCAAGATCCACGCTTACTATACACCATCCATTGATCATACCATTTTATCTACTGCTGATCTACGTTCTCATCATTTATATATGAATGAATGTTCCAATACCATCGAGGATCAAGACGGGTCTATTGCTGCTCACTTCACACAAAATAATGGCTTAAGCTGGTTATCTAACCGCCATGTCATATTTTCCAAATCTACTTCTCCTAAAACCATTCACTCTCTTCAAACCAAATTCCCACTAGAACTCATCTATAGACTCTTTGGACATGTTAATGTTCAATCATTACATGATTCCACTAAAAATAAAACGATCCAAAACCTGTCCCTTGATGATGTCGATTGGCGTAACCTCCACAAATTTCAATGTGTCGATTGTATGTAGGGCAAGAGTAGAAAACGCCCTTATACTGTCGGTTCTCGCTTAAAATATCAAACTGTCTACCATCCATTCCAGTATATCCACTCTGATTTGTTTGGTCCAGTCCACTTAGGGTCCAAACCAGAATGATTTATCTCCTTCACTGATGA
>JAKZLQ010000139.1:0-26470 GCA_023309525.1 Arxiozyma bovina
CAGAATGACCCTGTATATGGCTGCGGTACTCTGGAGGGCTCCCCATAGTAAGAGGGGCTATCTTGGGAACGGGGCCAGCTGGGACAAAACTTTGGCGGGTGACCCCCCACAATGTTGGGGCGAGAAACCGAACGGAACACTCAGATCCGGGGGAATCCCGGGGGGAAGGGCCCAAAATGCGGCGGGAAGAAGGTGAGATCATGGAATTGACATTTAGTGAAAAAAAGTTAACATTAACAAATATACTAGAATGCAATGGTATGTGGTGTAAAATAAACAAAATGTGAAACGGGGAGTAGGGTCTATGCAAAAAATGTTTTTGGTAGGAAAGTGGGGTGTGGAAATGGGGGGGAGCAGGTGAAAGCCGGCGATTCCGGGCGGAAGTGGGAAAACGTGGTGGGAAGTCGGGGAAGCTGGGGGGATGGGGTGTTCTAGTGGTGGTATATAGAAAGAGGAGGGTCGGTTTGGTGGGGTAGGCGGAGTCAAAGTCGGGGGTGGCCATAGCAAAAACCCGGGGGAAGTGGATTTGTGCCAAAAAAGACAATAGAAAGTGTCTTCCAGAGGGGGCGGCGGGAGAAGAAGGTGTGACCAGTGTGTTCTGCGTGGCTTGTTTGGTGGGGTTGGTAAAGTTAAAGTTGGGGGTGGCCATAGAAAAGTTGGGAGCTAGGAGGGGAAGAAGGTGGGAGCAGGGTGTCTGGAAAAGGCAGTGGACACTGAGGCAAGTGGGGGAAGGAGGGGTGCAGGAGACCAGAACAGAGTGGATATGGGGGTAAAAAGGGGTGGTTTATTATGGTATGTCAGGTAGTTGGGGCGGTAGGAGAGCGCAGGGACCCGATTATTGGGGGTGGGCAGTGGGGGACCATCACCACCAAATGGAGGTCTTTTGCGGGGTAGTGCAGGGATTTTGGGGGAGCCGCGGGGGAATAAGGCGGCGTATAGGTGAATTAGGGGTGGGGAATTATGTAGGAAGGGTGTTTTGGCCGGTTGGGGACTGCCAGTGTAGGGGTACGGCAGGGTTTTGTGTTGGAGTCGTTGTGGGCCAGGTATGGGGAAGTTGGGGCGGTAATGGGGGGAAGCAGGCGGCCAACAGGCCAAAACTGGGTGGATATAGTAATTTCCTGGGGGGAAAAATATCTAGGACAGCTATTTGTGCGGGAAGGTAGGGGGGTCACCATAGTAAAGTTAGGGGAAATAGGGGAAATTTGCAAGGGGGTGGCATGGGGAGGGGGGTGGTGAACATTGTATGGGGGAGGGCAGGGGAGAGGCCAGGTCAGGGCGCAGGAGGGTAGTGTGGGGCAGAATATAGCGGGATGTCACATAATATTGGGGAGTGCCCACTATAAAAGTGGCAGGTATATGGGAAACACTCTTCCTGTCCTCCCGGCTGTCTTACTGGAATATGTGTTACTGAGGGGGGTATATGAGGGAGGGGGAGGGAAATCGAAGAACTATGAGTGGGTGTAGTGAAATATGGGTGGTAGAGTGATAATAGACAGCAGAGAGGGTGGGTATGCTGGGGTGTCCCCATACAAAAGTGGCGGAAAGTAGGGGTGTACGTGGGTATATTGGGGGATAACATAGGGATAGAGCGGGAACAGGGCAATATACACCCATACACCCATACACCCATACACCCATACACCCATACACCCATACACCCATACACCCATACACCCATACACCCATACACCCATACACCCATACACCCATACACCCATACACACCCATACACCCATACACCCATACATACACCCATACACCCATACACCCATACACCCATACACCCATACACCCATACACCCATACACCCATACACCCATACACCCCATACACCCATACACCCATACACCCATACACACCCATACACCCATACACCCATACACCCATACACCCATACACCCATACACCCATACACCCATACACCCATACACCCATACACCCATACACCCATACACCCATACACCCATACACCCATACACCCATACACCCATACACCCATACACCCACACTCCCATACACCCACACTCCCATACACCCACACTCCCATACACCCACACTCCCATACACCCACACTCCCATACACCCACACTCCCATACACCCACACTCCCATACACCCACACTCCCATACACCCACACTCCCATACACCCACACTCCCATACACCCACACTCCCATACACCCACACTCCCATACACCCACACTCCCATACACTTCTACTACATCTTTTTCATATCCTACTATATTTCTTATCTATCTTCTCTACATCTCTTCGTTTTTAATATCTATCATTAATTTATATATCCCAAATATATTTACTACTTCTCTTTCCTCTCTTATTACGTCACTTATACCTATCTTATCATCCTCTTTCCCTATTCCTCTCTCTCATCCCTACCCCACATCTACCTCTTACTCTACTACCTCCTATCACCACCCTCCCATATCCTATTTCTTAATATCTCCCCCATATCCCCCTATCCTATATCTCCCTCCAACATTCACACTCTCCCCATCATCTATTCTTATCCTCCTATTCTTCATTCTACTCCACCCCATCTCTTCCTATCTTATCCTTTTATTTCTTACATTCCCTCCAATATCACTCCTCTACATTCTAATATCCATACACCCATTTTACCTCACCCCTTTACACCAACGATCAAACTACTCTTCTTCTCCAACTACACCACAATAATACTAACATTATCCATTACCCTATATAAACACCCCACCCTCTTCTCATCATATTTAAACCAATTAACCCTATTACTACCTTATCATTTAAAACCTACTTATCTTTACTACTTTTAACTCTAAAAATCTTCCTACTTCCTAATAATATACATATTAACATTTCTACTTCTCCTATATCTATACACCCCACCATCCTTTTTTATATTTACCCCAATTAACACTACTTTTATCCATTTATTATTTATCACCTATATATATATATTATACTACTAATTTTCCCTTATTTTATAATTATATCACAATAATATTAATATTCTCTACTACTCTATATCCATACACCCCAATTAACTCTACTTTATCTTCTAATCCCTACATATATATACTTTACTAATCCTACCTTCTTCTATAATTATACCACTATAATATTAACATTATCTACTTTTCCTATACATATACACCCCACCATCCTCTTTTATATTTACCCCGATTAACACTACTTTTATCAATTTATTATTTAACACCTATATATATACTCTATTAATCTTCCCTTATTCTACAATTATATCACTATAATATAAATATTCTCTACCACACTATATCTATACACACCATCATCCATTCTATATATCAATCTCAATTATCTCTACTTTACCACTTTTCCTTCTAACACCTACATATCTTCACCACTCTCAACTCCTTACTAATCTTCCTATTTTCTAATAATATACATATTAACATTATCTATTACTCTTTATATACACCCTTTTTTCATTATATTCACCCCAACTATCTCTACTTTTATCTTCTTATTATTTAATCCCTATATATCCTTACTACTTTCTATCAATCTTTCCTTCTTCTACAATTATACCACTATAATAGATATATTATCCTATATATACACCCCACCATCCTTTCTATATATTTACCCTAATTATCTCTATTTTCTCACTCTATCTTCTCACACCAACATATTCTTACTACTTTCAACTTTTTACTGATCCTCCCCATCTTCTATACCTATACCATAATAATATACATATTAACATTATCTATTACCCTATATATACACACCACCATCCTTTCTATATATTCACCCCAACTATCTCTACTTTTATCATCTAACACCTACATATCCTTACTATTTTCTATATCTATACCATAATAATATTAACATTCTCTACTACTCTCCTATATCTATACACCCTATTCTCATTTCAATATATTATCCTCAATTAACTCTACTTTTATCCTCTAATCCCTACATATTCTTACTACTTTCTACACCTAGATTACGATAATATAAATAATAAATATCAATTATTCTATATCTATACACCCCACCATCCTTTCTATATTTATATCTCAATTAACTCTACTATTACCACCTTATCCTTTAACACCTATATATCCCTACTATCTTTAACTCTACCAATATTGACATTATCTACACCTATACCACAATAATACTAACATTATTTATTACTCTATATCTATATACCTCACCCTCTTATCATCATATTCATCCTAATTAATTCTACTTTATCTCCTTACCTTATAATACTTACATATCCTTACTACTTTCAACTCTCTACTATTCTTTTCTATTTTACGATAATATCAATAATGATATTCTCTACATCTATTCACTCCACCATCCTTTCTATATACTCACCCTAATTAACCCCACTTTATCATTCTATATTCTATCACCTACATATTCTTCCCTTTATCTACACCTATACCACAAAAATACCATCATTCTCTACTTCTCCTATACATATACACCCCACCCTCCTTTCTATATATCAATCTCAATTAACTTTACATTTACTATTTAACTCCTACATATATATACTCTACCAATCTTTCCCTCTTCTATAATTATACCACAATAATACTAATATTCTCCACTACTCCTATATCTATACACCCCACCATCCTTATTATATATCAAATCTAATTAACTCTACTATTACTACCCTACCCTCTAATATTTACATATTCTTCATACTCTCAACTCTCCATTAATCTTCCCTTCTTCTACAATTATACCATAATAATATTAATATTTTCTACTACTCTATTCTCTATAATTCCACATACGTATATACCACTATAATATTAACATTCTCTATTACTCTACTTTCAATATATCCATACATCCCACCATCCTCTCAATATATCTACTTCAACTAACTCTACTGTTTACATATCCATACTACTTTTACCTCAACTAATCTTCCCTTCTTTTACACCTACACCATAATAATACTAACATTTTTTATTACTCTATATCTATACACCCCAACCATCTCTACTATTACTACCTTACCTTCTAATATATATATTCTCTATACTCTCAACTCTCTACTATTCTTCCTATTTCACTATAATATTTACATTATCTATTCTCTATATCTATACACCCCACCCTCCTTTCTATATATTTACCCCAACTAACTCTACTATTTTCACCTTATCATTTAATACCTACATATCCTCACCACTACTTACTGGAAACCAAAATACTATTTTCTACAACTATTTCATGATAATATCAACAATAATATTCTCCATATCTATACACCCCACCATCTTCTTATTATATTTACCTCAATTAACTACCTTCATCTTCTAACACCTATATATTTTTACCACTTCCAACTATTTAATACTCTATTCTCTATATCCACACACCCACTATCCTTTCTATATATCCGTCTCAATTAACAATACTCTCACACGATATCTTCTAACACCTACATATCCTTACGATTTTCTACACCTATACCACAATAACATTAATATTCTCTATTTCTCTACACCCCACCATCTTTTATATATATCAACCCGAATTAACTCTACTATTACCACCTTACCTTCTAATATATACATACTCTACCATTTTCAACTCTCTACTACTCCACTCTCTATATCTACATCTACACCACAATAATAATCTCTATTACTCTACTTATCCATACACCCTACCATCCTTTCTATATATCCAACCTATCTATCTCTACTATTACCACCTTATCTTCTAATATTTATATATTCTTCATACTCTCAACTCTCTACTAATCTTTACTTCATCTACACCTATACCACAATAATATTAATATTCTCTATTTCTCTACACCCCACAATCTTTTTTATATACTCAACCCTAATTAACTCTACTATTACCACCTTATCATTTAACACCTACATATCTACACTCTACTAATCTTCCCTTCCTCTACACCTATATTACAATAATATTATCATTATCTACTACTCTACTTATCCATACACCCCACCACCCTCTCATTATATTATGCCTTTCTACCTTACTTCTACTACTCTCTATTCTAACACCCATACTCTCACTTTTTAATATACATTTTTCACTCATTACGCTCATTTTATCCAAAATATCATCACTACACACCCCACCCACTTCTACCTAAATATATCTTTTTTACACAAACCATATTTTTTCACACTATTCAACTCCAACCAATCCCTCTTCTTCCCCACTCATACACACCCACCCACTGACGTTCTCACCCACTCTCCTATTCACTCAATCTTCCCTACTATATCCATTCATACACCCATACGTCCTCTGTTTCATTACGTACTAACTTTCAATATACTCTCATTTTTATTCCATACCTCAATACTTCTCCTTACTCTCTCATCCATCATCTCTATATTTATTACTTACATATCACTGGACTCCTTCTTTTTCTTCTCCACTTACTTACTCTCTTACGATTATCCCTTTCGTACAAACAATCCTTCAATATTGATACTCCTATTTCCTCTTACTCAAACCACCACTTAATCTCCTCCAACCTATTCCTGTCTCTTCCACTCTCTCCCTACACTCCTTCTCATTCTCTTATCTATATTTCTATATTTATCATCCCTATATCTTCTCTACAAACCTCTCTTCTTAACCTTTTATCCCCCATTCTACTCCTCCTCACCTCTTTCTCTCTGATCCATTTACCTCTTACATTCCTTCTTCCATTATTTTTTTCGCACACCCGTACACCCTCTTTACGTCACCACTCTCCACCGGGAACCAATCTTCCCTTTCTCTCTTACTATCACCACCATGAGATACATATCCACATTATCTACTACTCTCTATTCTAATACCCACATATCCCCCTTCCCTCACCCTTTTCACCTGAAACACAACATACCTTTCTTTCTCCCACACCTCCATGATATTATCCATACTGACATTCCCTACTCTCCATACACCCCACCATCATATCTCTGTTCTCAACTCAATCTACTCCACTTCTACTACTCTCTGTTCTAATATCCATATGCACATCCTTACCACGTTCTACCGGTACCCAATATATCCTTCTTCTCGAATTATCCTATAGCAATATCGATACATTCACTCTTCACTACTCTGCTTTCCATAATTCTATACACCCCATCCTCATATATCTGTTTTTACCTTAACACTTTTTACTTCTACTACTCTATATGCTAATACCCACATATCAATCCAACTTTCTACCGGTAACCAATATACCCCTTTTCTAGGACTTCCTCATAATAACGTCAACATTAACATTATATGTTACTCTATTTTTATATATCACCCCATCTCTTCTCTCTATTCATCTTCTAACACCTACATATCCTTACCCCTTTCTAGCCATAATCAATGAATCATTCTTTTCCTATCTCTTCCATAATAATATTAAAATTTACCCTCTCCATTACACTACTCTCTATATTCTATGACCCTATCCACCCCACCACCTTTCACCCTGTACCAATCTATGTTTATTTCTCCAACTATCTCTTTATAATAAAGATAATCACATGCTTTATTTCTTTACTTTCTATATCTCTACACGTCACTCTCTCTTCTCTATATACTAACCTAAATGTAATCTACTTCTACTATCTTATCTTTTGTTACTTATACATCCCATTTACCTCACCACTTTTAACTATCTACCAAACCACTTTATTTCCTCTAAATCCCCCACTATGACATATATTTTAATATTCTCTATATTTCTGTCCATCACTGTATATGTTCTCTGCTTATACCTCACTCTACTCTATTTCTATTACTATATAATCTAATACCCATATACCAATCTACTCTTCTTCTCTCCAACTATCCCATGATAACATCAATATTAACATTCTATACACCCATCTTCTCTATTCCTGTCTTAATCAACTCTACTTCTACCACTTTCTGTTTAACACACTTTCTTTACCTCACCACTCTACCCTTTTTCTCCATCTATGTTACCATGAGATACTTATTAACATTCTCTACTACTCTATGCTCTATATTTTCAATTCACTTCCCCATCACCTCTCTTTTTTCAACTCAATTGACCATGCCTCTATTACTCTCTGTTGAACATCCGTACACCCTCCGTACCTCACCACTTTTCACTGGGAACCAAATTACTCTTTTTCCATGGTTATCCTTTATAAATATCGACATTAACATTCTCTACTATTCCACTCTCTACACATCTATACATTCCTTGCATCTCCTCTCTATTACCTCTACTTCTACTATCATTTGTTCTAACATCCACTTACCTTATTCCTGTTTACTGAGAACTAATCTTTCTTTCTACTCCTACTATTCCATAATAATATCAACATTTATCTTTTCTACTACTCTACTCTCTACACATCTATACATCTCCCCACCATATCTTCTAATACCCACTTATCTCACCACTTTTAATTAGGATACTATCTATCTGGTTTTTTTCCTACTGAGCTGTCATAATATTCACATTGACATTTTGTACTACTCTACTCTCTCTATTTCTCTACACCCCATCATCATATTTCTCTTTTCATCTCACTCTACTCTACTTCTACTACTCTCTATTCTACCACCCTCCCTACCTCATCACTGTTACACCGTGTATTAATTTATCTATTTTCTCCAACTGATCTATTGTGATAGATACTACCTTTCTCTATTACTGTCTATTCCATAACCACTTATATCTTTTTATCTCCTCTAATTCTACCACTCTCTGTTCGAACACCCATATATTTTCACCACTTGTCATCTTATACCAATTACCCTCTTTCCTCCAACTATCCTACAATAATATCAATATTGACATTCTCTATTACTCTATACACCCCACCATCTTCTCTATATACTAACCTCCATTAACTCTGCTTCTACCATTTCTCCATATTCCAACACTCATATACCATGTTTACCTCACTACTTTCAATCTTGTACCAATCCATCCTTTTCTCTAATTAATCCATAATGAAATATATGTCACTTTTCCGAATGACTCCACTTTTAAGATTGCTATATATATCTCCGTATTCTCTATTTCCACTCCAATTATGTTAACTTGTATCACTGTTTAACCTTTTTTCCTCACCATCTTCCACTGAGAACCAATCTACCTGTTTTTGTCCAACTGTCCTTAGAAAATATCAACACTTGCATTTTCTATTTCTCCATATTTATGTCTTTCTTCCTATCTTTTCTCTGTTTTCACATTAATCACCTTACTTCTGTGCCATTATCTGCCTACACTTAGAAAATGGATATACACCCTTATTCTCTTTGTTCTCATGTCTATATTCTCAAACTTCACCCTAATATCCCACTTCCATAAACATACTTCTACTTCTTCACTCACAACAATTACTTCCCTTTCTCACCAATACCCATATGCACATGTTCTAACATACATTTGTCACTCATAATTTTCTTTTTATACACTATATATCACAATACTTCCATCATATCTCACCAAATATATATATTTCACAGAGACCATCTTTTTTCACTTTCCTCCCCACTAATCTTATACATCCTATCCATTTCTTTTCCCATTTCTCTTTCACACCCATGCAGATATACTCACTCTCCCATCCGTCGTCTATATATACCTACCCTTCTGATACTCTCATTCTCATCACTCCCAATCACACCTACCAACAACACCCTTCTCTATATCGAACACTACTCTTCCTCTTGTCAATCTTCTATACACAACTCCCCATACTACACTGATCTCACGCACACACTTCACCCACTGATAATACCCACTTCATAGCTTGTTTAAACTACATTCTACAATAACTATCTGACTGCCATACTATCATATAGGATTATTCCTGTATCTAACTATCCCATGACTTACCACAAATATTCAATATTGCTTTCCACTCTTCCTTTGCAATTCCAATATTTCGTAGCTTATCATAAACATTGATTGAAAACACATTATAATTATTGACTAATGAAAAACTACTTACTACAATCAATACATCGTAATTATATTTTCTCACCCATGATTATTACTTAACCTATTGAAATAGATTGTTACAAGAATTACAACAAATACTCATTAAAACACTATCTCTTGTGATTATTGTCTAACTTATTAAGATTACCATTACTACAACTAATAATATTCCATTGATCACTTATCTTTCATAAATATATCTTCTATTTATTATTCTACAAACATTCCACCACTCAACAGCTATCTGTAATTATTTCCAAATAATAACTCTCACTGTGATATTTTTCTAACTCTTATCTCTACATATACTTACTCTTTTCTTTGTTTTTTCCCCATCTGACTCTCTCTTTTTTTCTTTTTCATACAAAGACTTCCTCCGAGAAAAAAAGGTTTACTTTCGGAAATGAACATCACAAACACAAGAAAAAATTATTCACAACTTCACTCTTAGAACAACAGACAACACTGTATACTCACTACTTTCACAGAAACATATAGAGAACTAACACCTCTGTTTTCTCTTCTGCAACCTAACTTAAGATATAATATCTCACAGATGTAACTGCTAATTTTATTGACATTCACCCTACCCAGCTGATTGTAGAAACACAACAATATTAACATTACCTCTTGTGATTATATAATCACTATGCTATGAATATTGATTCTTCATAATTACTTAACAAAACAACAATACCTTGATCCATCAACATATAACTGTTCATTTCCAACACTATGTGATTACTATCTCTTCGAATAATTATTAAACTAATTACCAATACTATTCTTACAACAACTATTACTTGTTGAAATAATTATTCCTTCATTTAACAAATTACTACTATAAGACAATCCTCACAAACATTATTTCTTGCTCTGTTAAAATTGCACTTGAACATAACTACATATTACACTAACTATTTTCTACAACTTAAACACACCACTCAACATACTAACCTGCAACTATTACAAACTACACTACACCTGAATTTTCTTGTCCATTATTCAATAACAACCTAACACAACTATTCTTGATACTATCTTCGTACGTATACTCTTCTTCTTTTCAGATGGTAATACTGTTCCCACAGAATACATTGTAAAATACCACACAACACTATAGATAAGGAAGATATCATCTACTGTAATGCTACTATACTGATATCTACTCATAAATATGTTCAAAATCACCTTCCCTATGGACTGCTTGTGTCTTCGAACAAGGATGTAATAACTGTTGCACTATCTTATGTTTTTCTCAGAACACTCCACATAGCATGCATTTAATGGGGGAATAATTTATCTTTTCAAAATTGATTACTGATCTATTTTGAAAAATTCATGTGTGCTTCTCACACACACAGACACAATTAATATCATGTAAATTTTTAATTAAAAAATTACATTAACACAAGCACCTTGATATCTCTCCTGCAGATCAATCTAGAATATTTAACAGAATTATTCACAAAATCTAACAAGCTTGTTTATAACTATCCTTCAACATTGCAAACTCCCTTCATTAAAAATATAACTATCAACCATCTATTTTCCCTCTGTAAATGAACATTTTTACACCAACCAAAAATAAATCAATGATAATCCATACTCATAATCTTTGCATTATCACCTTAACCCAGAATATTAAATGTTCCAATCAACAGCCAACTTACATATAGATGTAGATAATTAGACAAAAATTTACTAACAAATACATAAATTACGTAAAATGAATAACGACAAGACATCATAAACATTTTGTACTCTGGTGTACTCCCTTTGAAGAGAACATGTATTCTCAAGCATACACTGGAAAACGGTACTCTGTTATAATAATATATCACTCATAAACCCAGTTATTTGAAGAAGATAGGGATGTATTAGCCCTTTCCAAATGGCCCACAATTATATATTTTTCAACAATCTCTTTACGCTTTTACCACAGGGATTACACCAGCATATACAGACTGTTAATATTCTCCAAGAACTTTACCTCAATTATCTGCTTATTTTTTATTTTTGATCCTTGTCGAATACCACTCCTGTACATCTGTTAGAGCATCTTTTTTTTGAACATTGCAAATTTATTAGCATTTCCCAATTCCACTGTGTTTGCATTGTCACTGCACATCAATGTGTAACTACACTCTGGGACGTACTCAATTGTTTCTCCTGCTAACACATGTAAACTATTTATTAAGACTCTCCACATGTCCCAACAAACTACTGGCACACCTTTGTAAATCTCTTCTTTTTTCTTCTACTTCCCTCTTCATTAAAAAATAACTGTAATCCTTCCCCTAACCATCTGTTCTTCCCACCTCCACTGATGTGTTCGGAATATACATTTGTACTACTGTGGCTATTTAACAACTTCATACATTATTATTCTTTAAAATATGTATGAGCATACAATAATATTATTCTAATATGCATGTATTTAATTATTTAACAGGATCAATTTATAAGATTGTTTTAATATTACTTATTCATATGTATATCACTACAATATTACACTTTGACAGATTTATGTGAATATGATTATGTACAACTAGAGATATATTTGAAATACACCAACATCCCTTTCTATTTCTTAAAAAAATATTGAATATTTTCACCACATCACAATCTCATATGTGAAATGTAAAACTATGTTTGCAGTGTTCTTCAATGTATTGTGTATATATTGTATACAATCACACTAAGATATATATGTTAGATTGTATAAATTTATTTTGATGTAAAATTTTTATATATACCTATTTTATAAGACACTTCTATTTTAAAACATTCACAAGTTTATATATAATTATTATCGATTTTTTAATATATTACTTGAGATAACCACTTACATAACTACATAGAAATTTTATATTACAATACAGAGACATACTCTCTTTTTAAATATGTAATACAAAAAATAATACAATGACTTGGTTCTATCCAAATAAACCTTTTCTTTTTAACTACATTATAACTTCACTCTTTACTTCACAAATTTACAACTATTCTATTTCAACACTTTTATAATCACCACTAGATTCTACTAATACCCATCTCTATATACATTCTATCTCTTCCTTATGGCACTATCATGTCTCCGTAGATCATCAATTCTCGGAACTTTTGAAAAACTCCGTCCTCTGTTGTTGTTCCGTGGAATCTTTACCTTCTTCCGCTCCTGTTTATTTTTTCTCCACGGAACAACTTATTTTTCCAACGTCTCCTTTTCAATTCCTCGAGATTCCTGGGAAATGTGTTTTTCTGAAAATTTGAGATCAAATTTGATTTCACTCTTTCTCTCCTTTTTTCAAACAAGAAAGGATGAAATATGAAAAGCAAAAAAAACGTAGAGATGTTATTTTAAAGATCTCTCTTTTTTCTACGAGATAGATATGTAAACAACATGAACATCATATATTGAACTTACCTGTACTTATGTTAATATCATGATAAAAAATATAAGCTAAATATGTATACACTCTCAATTGAACACAATCCTTCTAACATCATATCACTACTATATCCACTGAATTGTTATTATTTCCATTAAATACTATATTGATATATTATATTCCAATATAGAATACTACAATTACTCCAGATGGTAACATACCACACTATGATGTCCAATACTTATATCCACTCTTCTATGTTTACTATGATAATATCACTAACGATCTCTATAACAATTTTTTTGAAACAGTGTATGCCATAACATACAACATTATTTACATCATTACGATATAATTGAACAAGAATATTTATCTAATGAACAGAACTGATGTTAACAACTAACTTTACCTATTCTTTACTCTTAAAATACTTACTTCACTGTAACATTAATAACTATATGATATCACTGTTATCTATGATTTATCATTGATATAACATCTATTCACATTCAATGAACATCACATATGACTCTTCTACTCTTGACTTCATCTGCATTTATCACAACATATTTCTTCTTATAATTGATATCACATACAGTGTTTTTATAACTATCATACTATACAACTCTTAAATAATTACTCTTGACATCACTTAACATCATCTCATCCAAGATCACTCTATTTTTTTAAATCTGAAAAATAATCTAAAAAAATCAACCACACTAACAGATATATAAACAACATAAACACATCTTGTTCTAAATAATCAATTATGTTCCACTCACTTTCATATGACATAATTTTGAACATTGACAAACTACCATTGAAATACTATGATTATATTATGATATATTTAATTATACTTAATACAACTAACTAAGATACCAGGGACAATCTACCTCATAAATATACTATAATTAGGAAAGTTTTCTATCAATGTAATACATTATTGTGATATAATTACTTTATAAATATGATTATTTAAGAATACTCATCAATATCTTTAATATAAAAGAAATGACTGTATATTATCTTACATATATGGAATGGTAATTGTATGAACATACCAACTATAACGTGTTAACAGGAATAACTTTTTAATCTTTAAATATTAATATATTTATCATTACAAGAATATCGTATGGTTTAGAGATAATCATTATCCATTCTATTCATATCCCAATCAACTAATAATTTTATTATTCTTTGTTACTAGAATAAATATTGAAATGAACCATAACTTTGAACATTTTGGATGGTAAACAAAATAAACAGAATAAACAACATAAACAATTTTTTACTATAAGCAATAATTTATTAATTATTATACTAAGACTAATATAATATCTACTCTAAAATATATGTTGTCTCTGATCTAAAATGCAATATTATCAAGATGAAGGTAATTAATAAAACAAGAAAATAGTAATATATTGTAAACTGTCTACTCTATTAGAATTAATTTTTCACATCTTCCAATAATGCTTCTATAATTATATTCTCTATTATAAACATCTTAATAGTAGATTATTAATTGTATCAATTTAACAGAATTATTCTATGACACTACATTATATTAAAATGAACTGTTCGATTATTAACATAACAGTACATCACAAGATAAAAAAAGGATGATAATCTCTAAATCTATCACTCTTACTTCTTGAATATATGTTTGATGTTATCAGTATTATTAATTATTCATATTTTAACTAAGAAAGACATCATCATCCAAAATACTCTCACACTATTAAACTCAATTTATCCATGGCTGTTACTTTTATACCGTTTAATAATTACAACTATGTTAAATAACATTCTAACTCAAACTGTTGTGTATGTACTGTACATTTAACTCTTTCTCATTCTTTATTTTAATAAATTTTAACTAATCAAAGAGCAATTCAACTTTTAATCATTTCAGTACATATAGTTGTGTAAATAAGGTAACTTGATTATCAATAAATCTTGTAGTACAATTTACCTAATATCCAATAAAATTGATATAGACCAATATTCTTTTTAAACTTCATAAAAATGTAATATATCTTCAACTTTATTTTTCTTTATCAGGTAACATCATTATAATTTTATTCAACTGGAATATTTTAATAATACATGATTTTATATTACCACTTATAACTAAACACGCATGAATGGGTAAAGTACTAATGTAATACATTTCATTATAGTAATAAGACAAATGAAAATCTATGTAAGATTATGTACATGACTGTAATAGATATCAACCCATATATTTTTTAAAACTTGAAAGGCAGAACCATATTATTGTGCACTATTCTAGATAAAAAATATAATATAATATCGTATAACCAAGTCATAACAAAAGAAACACTTTCTTAAAGTTACTGTTTCATAAGAGTAAAAAATAATCTTTTGTTTCATTGTATCAAGTGTCACATAGTCTTTCGTCAACACACAGTGGATTCATGTTAACTTTAGATAGTTAATCCAGAATAAAATATAGAATATTGCTAACTAACATCTGTCATATTTATGGTCTGTCTGTAGACTGCACTTATCTTTATTCCTTATTCTTGCACAGTCATTCACTTCTTTATCATACTTGTTGTTACCACTGATATATACACCTCTTGCTCCAAGAATATAAACTTTATAACCACAAAGTCAGTTTTCTGACCACAAAATCTCTCGAGAAAAATAAAAACTTCGGCAATCTCCGAAGCACTCTACAAAAAACGGTACAGATTCAAGCAGAATACAATAGATTTCCGAACAAGTACCGAGGAAAAAAACTAGAAAATATTCTAATTTTTCATATCTTTACTACCACAAACTCTTGCTTGTATGGTTTTCACATAGAATGCTAAGTATTTACTTTTATCTTTTCTCTCTTTCTTTTTTAACTTTCATACTTTTCATTTTAAGAGAAATATTTTTCTTTAAAACTCATATCTCTGCACTCAGGCATCTCATATATACTAACAAACTTTTCCTTTCAAAGAAGAGACTTTATTAATAATGTGAAATATAATTATAATCCCAGCAACCTGTATATATTATATTAAAACTTTTCATATGTTCCAACTATCTCATCTATAAATCTCATTCAGATTTACAATTGCCTGTTACACTACTTCTACTTTCCTCTTCATCCACATGTGAATAAAAAGAATTGTAGAAATACACAATTGCAGGACGGTAATAGCATAAACATCATCTACTTACCCATTGTCAATGAACACTAGAACATTTCAATTATTGCATTTCAATTATTAACCTTTTATTATCACTATACTATTAATATAAAATCTGCATATATCATTATTTACAAACTGTCCATTCTACTTCTTATATTTTCTCTTTGTTTCTCCCTCTGTAGACAGCTTAAATTATCGAATACTGTTCCTAAAAATACAACAAAAAGAGGAATACGTTTGCCTCGATAGAGGACCCACGATATCATTTATTTAAAGAAAACAGGAAACGATTTGGGCATAACATGGTTTTCAATTATAATATTATCTCTTAATATCTTTTTATACAATTCACTCTCATACAATGCCCATATCATAGTAATTAATACTGGGATATATTGTAAATCAGTTAATAGTTTATTTAACATCGACTCCTCCCTCCTTTCTTTGATTTGATTTTGATACCATGCATCAATATCAGACAGAATATGTCGTTTATAAAGCGCAAAAATGGCACTGTCATCAAATAGGGCAATTTGGTTAATATTTTCTGCGTCTCTAAATACCGTAGAATAATAAACTGACAAATTGTCTTACCACAATGGTGCATATTTAACAGTTCCCTTTAATACCAGTAAAACAACATTTATTTTCCTGGTACATATAATTCTAAAATATTCCTTAAATGAATTTTCTGGATCTACAAATGTATTGCCAACGTCACATGCATGTTTTGGCGTTTTGAGTACGATCTCATTCAACTGTGCTACATCTTTTTTCACTTCGTCTCTTGATCTCTGCAGGATCATAAACAAAAACAGACAAGCACCTCTTTTTATTAATTCATATCCTGACATTTTTCTCACTGCTGATTATTTTTTTAATGGCGAGATATTCATATATTAATCTTCCAATTGCTTTGGATATCTGACTGCAGTAAACATTATCATGCTTCGTCATTAAACATTCTTCACACAAATGTGGAGAAATATAATCATTCCACAAAACAATGTGTTTTGGATTAACATTCAATAGAAGATACTGTGTTGATGTGCAGTAATCCTCTTTCAATACATCTTTCCAATTATTAAAATACTCGTCAGATCCTTCTTTGTTTAGCAATCTTTTGATTTTTTCCACTAATATCTCGTCGATTGTATCAAACTCAACCTCTGTTTCACTAGATGTTTCATCATCATTTATCACTATATCAGTATCTTGCGCTAATTTTTCTTTTAATTTCTCGATCCTTGGGTCATCCTTGGAAAAACCACAACAGTTACGATGACCCTCATTTGGAACCCCATAAAACCCAGCAATTTGTTCCGAAATACATTTATTCCACTCCATTGCTGGAAACAACCTACTTATTTCAGTGTTATTTGGAATTCCTTTTTTTCCTTCTACTGCAAGAATTCTGATAACCTCCCACTCTCTGATACGACCGACCATTTGTAAATAATCAATACAGTTAATAAAACAATCGACCAAACATATGAATTGCACAGACCTACAGTCTAGGCCGCTAGAAAATAACTTTGTGTCCAGTACAATTCTTATAACTGAATTTAAATTTTCGAAATCATTAAATATTTTTCTCTTGCTACTCTCTGTACAATCGGCATCCACCATACCTACTTCCCTATTATTATTAACTGATTTGTATACTTGGTGCAAGATTTCTTTTTTACTGAAAAAGAAAACAGCTTTCGAATCAGTGGTATTGGCAAGAAATTTACGAATTAACTCGACTGTTTTCTCAATTAGTTCTTTTGACTTTACCCATTGCACATTCGACTCCACGTTCATATCAGGCACCCTTCTAATGCAGTTAACATACCTACAATTGTCCTCGATATGTTTGGGAATTTGTCTTTCACATAAAATTCTATAAAACAGGTCTTTTCCCATTGTTGCAGATAAAAGTATAATCAGCTTCCATTTGTCCCAGGAGAGATTTCTAATATTACCCACAACCTTTCTAAATCTCGATTCTAAGAATAAAGTATGTGCTTCATCAAAGACTAAATAACTCACTTTGCACTTGAAATAGCTTGATGTCTCCCAGTTTCTTATCTTTTGACCCACCAAACCATCCCTAAATGCTTCAAGGCATCCAACAAATACGTCTGCAGATGAGACAGTTCCATTATTATCATTGGCAAAAAAAATATAACTTTGGCAACTAACCCCCCCTTCTCTAATTTGGATAGTGTGGCAATCTTTAACGACTCATATGGAACACAAAAGAAATAACATCCAGCATTTTCATACTATCAATATCTGAATAAATTTAATTATTTGGTATTCTTATATTTGCATAGATATTCTTCACAGTGAAGAGCTGAAATATCACTTAGAAGAATTCCAATAATCACGGCAAATAAGGGCACTTTTTGATGGTTATAGTTGACAATTGAGATCATATATTTGAAAAATAGAGGGAAGCAATGAGAAAACTCAAAATAATATTACCTAGTATACTTTTGTATTTTTTGTTTTCAAAAATAACCTATATCATTGTAATTACAACTGGATGTATTTGGTAATGATTTGCAGGGATTTCTTCATATTGTTGTATCCTTGGAGGAAAATAATCAATTGTGTTATTGAGAAGTATCATATTTACTTTCCTTGTGATGATAAGATGAAAATCTGGATCAAACAGGAGATAATTGACTGTTTCTGCAAACTTTGGTTGCTTAGAAATATTTTGGCTTAATTTAACAGCAAGACCTGTACTCTCTAAGAATTTAATAAGTTTAGTAAGAATATACAGGCACCCTTCCTTATTAGTTCATTTTTTTTCTTTCAAAGTTATTTTTCGATTTTAAGATCTTATAAGTTGCCAAATACTCATAAATAAACTTTCCCACGGTTTGTAATAAAGCACCACAATTTTCTTCATTGTGTAATGGCATCAAACAGTCGTCACATAAACTTGGTGATATTGTACCATCCCATATGACAATATATTTAGGATTGATATATAATGTTAACTCTCTTAATAATTTTACATTATAATCAAGTTTTAATATATCATTCCAATTCCTTATAAGTGTTTGTCTATTGTCTTCTGTTAAAACATTTTTGACAGCCTTAGTTACAGGGTTTTCCATAATGGAAATATTGTCAATTCCACTTGTATTGTTAGGTGTCCACTCCATTTCTCGTTGATCCAGGTTCCCCAAATTGTCACTACATAGCTCATCACAAAGTGAATCATCGCTTAACCAGTCCACATCATTATTTGTATTATCATTAGATATAATATCAACATTTTGATGCTCAAATGCCCTTTCGACATTTTCTCCCCCTAATATCCACTTCATTTCTTCGATTCTTGCATCACCTTTCATTATTCCACAACAACCATTGTGTTCATTATATGGTACCTCATAGAATTCTGCAACCTGTTTGGAAATACACTGTTTCCAGTCCAGTTCTGGGAACAGCCTTCCAATTTCGGTATTTTGGGGATAAGGTTTTCTTGACTCATTAACCAGGACTTTAACCAAACCCCACTCACGTATTCTACTCACCATCTGAAGATAGTCCACACAATTAAGGTAACAATCGACAAGACATACAAACTGCACTGATTTACAATCTAAACCATTTGATAGCAATTTTTTTCCCATCACAACTCTTTTGTGAGAGTTTTCGTCTTCGAAAGTTGCAAAAGTTTTCCGTTTTTCAATCTCTTCGCTATCGGCATCCACCTTAACTACCTCATTATGGAAGCTGATCTGTGAATAAACCATATCTAGCTTTTTTTTATCAGTGAAGAAGAGAACTGCTCTTGTTTCATAAGAACAATCTAGAAAGTTCATAATCAAATTGGTTGCTGCTGGAATAATTTCTTCTCTTTTTAGAAAAATAACATTTTATTCCACTGGAGGTTTGGGTATTTCTGTGACAGTATTAACGAACAGACTGTTATCTCTGATGATATCAGGGATATTCCTATCAACAAGTATTCTATTGAACAGGTGCTTACCCATAGTAGCAGATAAAAATAACGTCTTTTGTCACTTTCTTCATGAAAGATCACGGATTTTTCCCAGGAAGTCTCTAAATTTAGATTTTAGGAACAATGTATGGGCTTCATTGAATTTATATCTTTATCTCATACTAATGAAGTAACCCTACACATCAGAATATTTGCACCAACAATATGTAATATATTAACCATAGGCACAGTTATCTTTATTATTTATTTCCCATATACTGTGGTATGAATGATTGCTGATCTAGCAATATTTTAAAGTGATGAGCTTAACATAATTGTTTAATCACTATATTTACCAAAACCATGTACATGAGGTTAAGTTAACATACCTATAGATAATAAATAGTACAAAGATATTAAAAATTACATTATAGTATTGGTTATTTTAGAGTAACCAGGATATTATCTATTATGACAAATCAAAGTATTGAACACATGAAATTTGTGAACAAAGCGTCACTTGAGCTTTTTGAGTGATGATATTGATTGATTTACTATGTTTGTTATCTACTAAACAAACTTAAATATATTGTTAGAATGATATAAATAACCTTTCATAATAGATACACATACGACAGCACCACACTTTATGATACTTACTCTATTCTTTCAATTGACATTCTTCCCAAATTTATTTTCCATCTCTTTATTTGAAGGTAAAATAATAAAAAGATCAAAGCAATTGACCATATTTATTACATGTTAAAGAGAAGAGGAAGAAACTATAACATGGAATCAACAAAGATATTTCTCTTTGTCCAAATATATTATTACTGTAGTATGTTTAATCCAAGGATTAATACAGTATATCCATAAATATACAGTAAATTTTAGTTTCTTAAATATACCCACTGTTGCAGAAATAACTAACATTTGAAATATTATACCTTATTAACCATTAGAAATACGATTTTAAAATCTCAATTTTAAATATATTTGTTATTATGGAATATAATTACTTAATAGAACAACTGTACTACTCAATACTTTAAGTCTAATCCAACATAGTATTGTAAAATATTTACCAGTCAACAAACATTTTTACGTATATTCTTTCTCTTGATTAATTAGTTTATTGAAATATATTCTATCTCTCTCCTCTTCTTTGATGAATGTATTCTAATATCAAACAGTACTAGGTATCTCATTAACTGTAAACAGAAATAAAACTCTTATGAGATTTTTCTAAAGTAAACCAAATATAGTTATATATGTACTTATTATCCTCATTGATATAATTGGTTTATAAGTATATAATACATTTGCTAAAACGGATTTATTCATAGTGCTATCTATGATCTCCATTAATTTTCAAAGACACAAAAATTTCAAAAGGAGTATTGCTTCTCTTCATTATATAATAACTATTTTCTTTAATAGTTAACAACATAACGGATATTAAAATATCTCGTATTTACTGTCATGACTAACATCACCTATGGTCGTTAATTGCTCTTTACATACAATTATGTACTAAAAAAAGTTGTATTGACAATTATTTTACTGTTACATTTAATTTGTATAATAAGAAATACAATGAATAAACAATATATAAACTTAATCTACATGTAATGAATACAACTTTTTAACAAATAATCTTTCTAAAGCAAACATCAACTGAGCAAAGCTTTTGTTCTAATCACAGTTTTGTCTCATAAAAATTACATTATTAACTCAACTATCGTGCGCCCCACGTATTAATGTAATACATATGCATTTCTATCAGTAAGGTATCAAAAAGGGACTTATATAGATAATCTTTGGGAATGATCTATCCATCATGCTCAAGTACTTTGGAGAGCTGAATAGGTATGCCTTTATAGAAGAGAATTAGTTCTTTTGGATACTTGCCTAGCTGTTGTTAGAGAATTCACGATTCTTTTTGTATATACAAAAGAGAATTGTGAAAAATCTTGCAAGAAAAAAAAATCTGGATTTGTGAGAAACTGAAACACAAATGGTCTTCAACAGGTATATCGTAGCAAGTACTAATCTTTGCTGTTATACAACCGTTCATGACGGGTATTAAAGTTTGGTTACTGACATATTTCTGATTCTTCCAGCTGCTTGGATATATTTGGAAATTGGAGGATAGTAATTCACAAGCAACACCAGATTAACAGAACTAATATCAATTCCCTCACCAACAAGGCAAGTGCCAATAAATAGACGCTTTCTAGGGTCGTTTACAAACGACTTCAGAGCACTAATTTTTTCAGTAGAATCTAGAACACCGTGAACCAACAAAGAATGAGAATAAAGCTCAGCAAAGTCAGTGGCATCATCAACCTCACCAAATATAACTATTGCCTTAGACGTTGAATTTACCTTTAAAAAGGCGTCTATAATAGCCTGGGCTCTATTGAAACACTCATCTGGTTGTCTGAATAGCTCAGAATGTTTGACAATATTCTTTAAAGGAATATCGTCGACCAAATCATAAACAAAGGTTTTTCCACCTTCTAAAATATTTTTTGACAAAGACACCTCCATACCTATCTTTTCAAAACATTTGGAAAAACCTTCTTCACCCATAGTACCGGATAGCAACACCAATTTCGTGGCCATATTGAAGTTCAAGTTTCCAATATGGACAAACGTATCCTCACGATAATCCCAGTCATCATCAATGGTGTGAAATTCATCAATGACCACCAAACCTATCTTCGAATTTCCACCATGAGAGTGCCAGTTATTGAAAATATCATGGAACTTTTTGTTGGCCATATCATTGAATGTACCAACATAAACATCACATAAGTCATAACTGGCTGGAATACTGGACGATTGGATAAGATCCTTTACCATACCCACGGTTAAAATATTCCCACTACGCAGTCTTAAAACACAATTAGACAGCAACACTACGTATGGGACAAACACAAAAGATACAAATTTCGTTTCAGCACATTGTTTAATTGTTACCAATGGTATTTGGAAAAAGCAAGTTTTACCATATCCTGGTAAAGCATGAATGGGGAATATTGCTGCAGAAGACCAAACAATTTCAGAGCAGATCTGTCTTTGTGATCCTCTGAACGAGAAGTGTTTGCCGTAAATAAGAGCACCAGCCTTAAATAAATCATATGGCCTGCATTGGATGTCAAAAGTCCTACCGTCCACCAAGTCTGTTTGGGTAGGTTGTAAATCAGGGACATCAAGTTGGCCTATATAAATAAACCCAATGGCCTTTTGCCATTCTTCAGAGACTAAAAGATATTTCTCATTGTCAATGGAAGAGAGACAACGATCACTATCATCTACGGCATAAACAGTATGACCAGTTGAGGCACTATGACCTGCAAGTCTTTCCAAGACATCTAACAACGAATTGTCCTGGGAATTTCTAATTATTAATCTTTGAAGAGCAATGATACCATGTCTCATTTCTCTGAAGTTGAGACGAGCCCCACTAGAAACTCCAATTGGCATCGTACCATAGTATTTGGCAAATTTATCATAACTCATGGTACGGTCTTCAAAGCTGTCAACAAATAAAAACGAATGACAGATGAATTTAGAATATTCAGAAGGAGTCATCTGTTCACCAGATATCCTGTTAAACTCTGTCCCCAAATTGACAGAGCTTGAAAAAGAGTTAACAAAACCATGTCCTACAAACCGTTCAGTAACATCAAATATTTTAATTTGGATTGTTTTCACCACCAAAATATAATACAAAATATACTTAGAAGTTAACTGGTCGCATCTCTTAATGATATAGTTCAGGTTTCTGCTCTTAGAGTAGGTGCTACCTAATTCCCTGCAATGCTTGACAGCATTATAATACACATTTCTACCAGTACCAGCCACTCTAAGCATAGTTATTTCTTGAAAACGATAAGGTCCACCGGCTGAAAAGTAGATCATCCAAGCTGTACAAATACTTAGTTTGTCGACTAACTTTAACATATGGGTATAGTCGACATCAGGAACAAAATGGGAAGGAAGAATAGATGGCAAGTCTGACTTGGAAATTTCAACAATTGATTCAACACTGTTTGAGGAAGAATCAATAGGACGAGAAACAGGAGAAGCAGCAATAATTTTCATAGTACTGGCAACATCTTGTAAGCCATATGTGTTTTCCATCATAGCAGCTACAGTTTCATCGAATTTTTCTTTTATGTCCTTGTAGAACGAACGGACATAGTTAATGGAAAAAGGTTTTCCTGAAACTGTTACAGATTCATTGTCGAGATAGGAGACTTGAACAGGTTGTAAGTTCACTTCCTTGATTAAGTCAGAGTAAAAAAGACAAAAATTGTTCCATATATTACTTTCCTTCAAAGAATTGGTGAAAATGCCGGTCATTTTTTCACCCAATTCAGTATCTCTACAGCAGCGGTAGAGGGTGAAATTAATGGAGGACTGTCTAATGGTATCCATCAAGTGACGATAACTGTCTAAGGAGATGGTGTGTGGGAGACCAGCAGAGTATTTAGTCCAGTCCAAGGCCATTAATCTTAGCAAATAGTCCCAGATGGCAACGATACCAGAATCATCATTGAAAAAGCCAAAGAAGAAGCAACTTAAAGTATCGACATTGTTGGATCCCCCAGAAAGAGACAAAGTAGGAAAGGTAAATCTCCCAGGTAAATCCAAAGCTTGGATGAAAGATAGGTTTTTACATCCATCTTTTGGACGTTGGTGAAAGAAAGAACAGAAACTTTATTACAAAACTGGGTTTGGACATATTTCATTTCCCATCTAAAGCTACATTTTCAATTGATTTACTTTGTACTGACTTTACAATTTTGGGATCTCTAGCTCTGAATTTATAGAAAATTTCATTAGGTTCATAGTTCCCCATTGAAATAGTGTTAAAAGAATTATATATAGTTCTGGATATATATTTAATAAGAAGATATCTTTTACTTTACTGTGAACTGAATTTCATTGGATGTAGAATGACATAAGATTATTTGAACATATAATATATGTTGTTTTCACTACAAATTTTGAAACTTTGTATTTTCGGTGCCTGATATTAGTATTTACTACAAAGGATACTTGATAAAATTCTTTTTTTCATCAAAAATACTGACTTATCAACCTATGGAGTGCTTGCAAATTATTCTATATTGCAGATATGTGAATTGGTATGTTTCAATATAATATGAATAGTGTTAGCTGGTAAAAAATGGAATATACCATACTCCTTAGGATGATGATTTACTTTGCATTCAGAAAGTATTGGAAAACGCATGCCTTTCAGGATTGTTCATATGCTTAATGTTTTTTTCTTCTTTCATCTCTGTAATTTTACATCTACATATAACTTAAAGGAATAAAGTGGCATATTTTTTTAACCACTCGTAATAACATTTTGGTCAGACCTAATCACATTCCAATAATTGCTACCTGACACTGTTGTCATTTTGCTGATCTGATGATAAGGTAACAGATTTGTTAAACAAGCATGATAATATACATGCAGTTTGATGAAAATAAGTGTCTTTATTAATATTATTATTATCAAACATTCTTAACTTAATATGTACTTGACTACTTTACTTATTTAATTTTGAACATGTCCTTCCGTTTTAAAGAAACTACATAGAAATGTGTTGCTATAGAGTAATATAAAATATTTAGCTATAAAAAAAGTGATGAAAATATTTTGGATTGTCGATTGCTTCATGTTTCTTATATATGTATGAAAATGAGTATCTAATATTATCATTTGTTATAATTTACCACTGTATGTATCTTAGAGATACCTGCTAGTATATCTGTTAGGAAACATGAATATCCTATTTAATTACCAAGGGATAAAGCATCTTAATAACTCATAAGAAGAAGCACCTAGAATGTTACTGTAGTTAGTGGTCATGATTAAATGTCAAAGTTATTGGTATATATTTTATTATTACAATTCTTCAATCTCTTATATATAAA
>JAKZLQ010000136.1:0-89759 GCA_023309525.1 Arxiozyma bovina
ACACCCATACACCCATACACCCATACACCCATACACCCATACACCCATACACCCATACACCCATACACCCATACACCCATACACCCATACACCCATACACCCATACACCCATACACCCATACACCCATACACCCATACACCCATACACCCATACACCCATACACCCATACACCCATACACCCATACACCCATACACCCATACACCCATACACCCATACACCCATACACCCATACACCCATACACCCATACACCCATACACCCATACACCCATACACCCATACACCCATACACCCATACACCCATACACCCATACACCCATACACCCATACACCCATACACCCATACACCCACACTCCCATACACCCATACACCCATACACCCACACTCCCATACACCCACACTCCCATACACCCACACTCCCATACACCCACACTCCCATACACCCACACTCCCATACACCCACACTCCCATACACCCATACACCCATACACCCATACACTTCTACTACATCTATTTCATATCCTACTATATTTCTTATCTATCTTCTCTACATCTCTTCGTTTTTAATTTCTATCATTAATTTATATATCCCAAATATATTTACTACTTCTCTTTCCACTCTTATTTTATCACTTATACCTATCTTAACATCCTCTCTCCCTACTCCTCTCTTTCCCATCCCTACCCCACATCTACCTCTTACTCCACTACCTCCTATCACCACCCCCTCTCATATCCTATTTCTTAATATCTCCCCCATATCCCCCTATCCTATACCTCCCTCCAACATTCACACTCTCCCCATCATCTATTCTTATCCTCTCATTCTTCATTCTACTCCACCCCACCTCTTTCTATCTTATCCATTCATTTCTTACATTCCCTCCAATATCACTCCTCTACATTCTAATATCCATACACCCATTTCATCTCACCCCTTTACACCAAGATTCAAATTACTCTTCTTCTCCCACTACACTACAATAATATTATCATTATCCATTACTCTATATATACACCCCACCCTCTTCTCATCATATTTAAACCAATCAACCCTATTCTTACTACCTTATCATTTAAAACCTACATATCCTTACTACTTTTATCTCTACGGATCTTCCTATTTCCTAATAATATACATATTAACATTCTCTACTACTCCTATATCTATACACCCCACCATCCCTTTTTATATTTACCCCAATTAACACTATTTTTATCAATTTATTATTTACCACCTACATATATATATTACTAATCTTCCCTTATTCTATAATTATACCACTATAATATTAATATTCTCTACTACTCTATATCCATACACCCCAATTAACTCTACTTTATCTTCTAATCCCTACATATATATACTTTACTAATCCTACCTTCTTCTATAATTATACCACTATAATATTAACATTATCTACTTTTCCTATACATATACACCCCACCATCCTCTTTTATATTTACCCCAATTAACACTACTTTTATCAATTTATTATTTACCACCTATATATATACTCTATTAATCTTCCCTTATTCTATAATTATATCACTATAATATAAATATTCTCTACCACACTATATCTATACACACCATCATCCATTCTATATATCAATCTCAATTATCTCTACTTTACCACTTTACCTTCTAACACCTACATATCTTCACCACTCTCAACTCTTTACTAATCTTCCTATTTTCTAATAATATACATATTAACATTATCTATTACTCTTTATATACACCCTTTTTTCATTATATTCACCCCAACTATCTCTACTTTTATCTTCTTATTATTTAATCCCTATATATCCTTACTACTTTCTACTAATCCTCCCTTCTTCTATAATTATATCACTATAATAGATATATTATCCTATATATACACCCCACCCTCCTTTCTATATATTTACCCTAATTAACTCTATTTTCTCATTTATCTTCTCACACCAACATATCCTTACTACTTTCAACTTTTTACTGATCTTCCCTTCTTCTATACCTATACCACAATAATACTAACATTATCTATTACTCTATATATACACCCCACCATCCTTTCTATATATTCACCCCAACTATCTCTACTTTTATTATCTAACACCTACATATCCTTACTATTTTCTATATCTATACCATAATAATATTAACATTCTCTACTACTCTCCTATATCTATACACCCTATTCTCATTTCAATATATTATCCTCAATTAACTCTACTTTTATCCTCTAATCCCTACATATTCTTACTATTTTCTATACCTAGATTACGATAATATAAATAATAAATATTAATATTCTCTATATCTATACACCCCACCATCCTTTCTATATTTATATCTCAATTACCTCTACTATTACCACCTTATCTTTTAACACCTATATATCCCTACTATCTTTAACTCTACCAATATTGACATTATCTACACCTATACCACAATAATACTAACAATATCAATTACTCTATATCTACACACCCCACCATCCTTTCTATATATTTATCCCAATTAACTCTACTTTAACACGATATCTTCTAATCCCTACATATCCTTACTACTTTCAACTTTCTACTATTCTTTCTATTTACCATAATATAATATTAATATTCTCTATATCTATTCACCCCACCATTCTTTCAATATATCACCCTAATTAACTCTACTTTATCATTCTATATTCTATCACTCTACTATTCTTCTCTTTATCTACACCTATACCACAACAATATCCCTATTCTCTACTTCTCCTATACATATACACCCCACCCTCCTTTCTATATATCAATCTCAATTAACTTTACTTTTATGATTTATTACCTACATATCCTTACTACTTTCACATCTCTACTAATCTTCCTATTTTATGATAATATAAATATTAATATTTTCTACTTTCACTATATCTATACACCCAACCATCCTTTCTATATATTCAACCTTAACTATCTCTATTATTACCACCTTATCGTCTAATATTTATATATTCTTCATACTCCACTCTCTACTAATCTTTACTTCATCTACACCTACACCACAATAATATTAATATTCACTATTACTCTACTTATCCATACACCCCACTCTCTTATCATTATATTAACACCACATACACTCTACTATTATCTCCTTAACTTCCAATACCTACATATCCTTACTATTTTCTACACCTATATCACAATAATACTATAATTATCTTTTACTCTATATCTATACTCCTCACCATCATCTCAATATATCCACCCCAATTAACTCTACTATTACCACCCTATCTTCTAAAACCTACATATCTTTACTATTTTCTCCAACTATTTCATGATAATATAAATATTAACATTATCTATTATTCTATACTTCTATACATCCCACCATCATATCAATACATCACTTCAATTAACTCTATTCTCTCACCCTATATTCTAACACGTATTCTTTTCCCCACCACTATTAACTTTCTACTACTCTTCACTTTTTCTACATCTATACCATTATAATATTAATATTCACTATTACTCTACTTAATCATACACCCCACCGTCCTTTCTATATATTTACCCTAATTAACTCTACTATTACCATCTTACCTTCTAATATATACATCTATACACCCCACCATCCTTTCTATATATTCACCTCAATTAATACCACTTAACTCTACTTTTATCTTCCTATCATTTAATACCAACCTATTCCTACTACTCTCAACTCTTTACTAATCCTCCCTTCTTCTACAATTATACCACTATAATAGATATATTACTCTATATCTATACACCCCACCATCCATTCAATATATCCACCCCACTTGACCCTACTTTTATTATTTAACACCTACATATCCTTACTACTCTCTATTAATCTTCCTTTCTTCTACAATTATACCATAATAATATTAACATTATTTACTTCTCCTATACATATACACTCCACCGCCCTTTCTATATATCAACTCTAATTAATTCTACTCTTATCATCTAACACTTACATATTCTTACTACTTTCAACTCTCTTCCAAATATTAACATTATCTATTATTTTTTTTCTTTATATACACCCCGCCATCCGTTCTATATATCTACTTCAATTAACTCTAATTTTAACACTTTATCTTCTAAAACTCACAATATCTTTATCATTTTCAACTCTTTACTAATCATCCCATCTTCTACAATTATACCACAATAATATTAATATTCTCTACTACTCTATATCTATACACGCCACCATCTGTTTTATATATTCACCTCAATTATCTCTACTCTAACACTCTATATTCTAACACCTACATATCTTTACTACTTTCAACTATTTACTACTCAATTCTCTATATCTATACAACCCACCATCTTTTATATATATCAACCCGAATTAACTCTACTATTACCACCTTATCATTTAACACCTACATATCTACACTCTACTAATCTTCCCTTCTTCTACAATTATACCACGATAATATTATCATTATCTATTACTCTACTTATCCATACACCCCACCACCTTCTCATTATATTATCCCTTTCAACCTTACTTCTACTACTCTCTATTCTAACGCCCATACTCTTACTTTTTAATATACATTTTTCACTCATTACTCTCATTTTATCCAAAATATCATCACTACACACCCCACCCACTTCTACCTAAATATACTTTTTTTACACAAACCATATTTTTTCACACTATTCAACTCCAATCAATCTCTTCTTTCTCACTAATCTTATACTTCCTATCACCCACTCTCCTATTCACCCAATCTTCCCTACTATATCCCATCATACACCCATACGTCCTCTGTTTCATTACGCACTACCTTTCAATATACTCTCATTTTTATTCCATACCTCAATACTTCTCCTTACTCTCTCGCCCATCATCTCTATATTTATCACTTACATACCACTAGACTCCTTCCTTTTCTACCTACTCTACTCTCTTACGATTATCCCTTTCGTACAAACACTCCTTCACTATTGATACTCCTATATCCTCTTACTCAAAACACCTCTCACTTTCCTCTACCCTATTCCTGTCTCTTCCACTCTCTCCCTACACTCCCTCTTCTCATTCTGTTATCTATATTTCTATATTTATCATCCCAATATCTTCTCTACAAACCTCTCTTCTTAACCTTTTATCCCTTATTCTACTCCACCTCACCTCTTTCTCTCTGATCCATTTACCTCTTCCATTCCTTCTTCCATTATTTTTCCTCGCACACCCGCACACCCTCTTTACCTCACCACTCTCCACCGGGAACCAATCTTCCCTTTCTCTCCTACTGTCACCACCATGGGATACATATCCACATTCTCTACTACTCTCTATTCTAATACCCACATATCCCCCTTCCCTCACCCTTTTCACCTGAAACACAACATACCTCTCTTTCTCCCACACCTCCATGATATTATCCATACTGACATTCCCTACTCTCCATACACCCCACCATCATATCTCTGTTCTCAACTCAATCTACTCCACTTCTACCACTCTCTGTTCTAATACCCATATACACATCCTTACCACTTTCTACCGGTACCCAATATATCCTTCTTCTCTAATTATCCTATAATAATATCAATACACTCACTCTTTACTACTCTACTTTCCATAATTCTATACACCCCATCATCATATATCTGTTTTTACCTTAACACTTTTTACTTCTACTACTCTATATTCTAATACCCATACATATCCTTACCAACTTTCTACCGATAATCAATATACCCTCTTTCTAGGACTTCCTCATAATAACGTCAACATTAACATTATATGTTACTCTATTTTTATTTTTATATATCACCCCATCTCTTTTCTCTATTCATCTTCTAATACCCACTTGCCTCACCACTTTCTACCTGTAATCAATGAATCATTCTTTTCCTATCTCTCCCATAATAATATTAATATTTACTTACTCTATTCTCTATACCTCTCTATACTACCCTTTTTTCTCTCTGTTTTCACTTCAATATACTCTACTACTCCCACTCTACGTTCTAACACTCACATATCCTTTCAACGTTAAAGAAGGAATCAATCTGTCTTTCTTCTCCAACTGATCCACCATATACTACATATTTACCTTCTTTGTTACTCTACCTTCCATATTTTGATTCAACACACTCTCCTCTCTCTTTACACTTTCCTATCTTCTCACTACTTTCAACTCAATCAATTTTATTTCTGCTATGATATATTCTAATACCCACATATCCCACCACTCTCTGCTTCTTCTCCCACCATCCCACAACAATATTTGTTATTACTCTACTCTCAATATTCTAAGACCCTATCCACCTCACCACCTTTCACCCTGTACCAATCTATGTTTATTTCTCCAACTATTTCTTTATAATAAAGATAATCACATGCTTTATTTCTTTACTTTCTATATCTCTACACGTCACTCTCTCTTCTCTATATACTAACTTCAATGTAATGTGCTTCTACTATCTTATCTTTTGTTACTTGTACATCCCATTTACCTCACCACTTTTAACTATCTACCAAACTACTTTATTTTCTCTGAATTCCCCACTATGACTTATATTTTAATATTCTCTATATTTCTATCCATCACTGTATATATTCTCTCTTTATACCTCACTCTACTCTATTTTTATCTATGCTATATAATCTAATACCCATATATCCAACCACTTTCAACCATGTACAAATCTACTCTATTTTTCTCCAACTATCCCATGATAATATCAATATTAACATTCTATACACCCATCATTTTCTCTATTCCTGTCTTAATCAACTCTACTTCTACCACTTTCTGTTTAACACACCTTCTTTACCTCACCACTCTACCCTTTTTCTCCATCTATGTTACCATAAGATACATATTAACATTCTGTACTACTCTATGCTCTATATTTTCAATTCACTTCCCCATCTCCTCTCTTTTTTCAACTCAATTGACCATGCCTCTATTACTCTCTGATTAACACCCGTACACCCTCCGTACCTCACCACTTTTCACTGGGAACCAAATTACACTCTGTTCCATGGCTATCCTTTGAAAATATCTAACATTAACATTCTCTACTACTCCACTCTCTATACTACTATACATTCCTTGCATCTCCTCTCTATTACCTCTACTTCTACTATCATCTGTTCTAACATCCACTTACCTTATTCCTGTTTACTGAGAACTAATCTTTCTTTCTACTCCTACTATTCCATAATAATATCAACATTTATCTTTTCTACTACTCTACTCTCTATACATCTATACATCTCCCCACCATACCTTCTAATACCCCCTTATCTCACCACTTTTAATTAGGATACTATCTATCTGTTTTTCTCCTACTGAGCTGTCATAATATTCACATTGACATTTTCTACTACTTTCCTCTCTCTATTTCTATACACCCTATCATCATATTTCTCTTTTTATCTCACTCTACTCTACTTCTACTACTCTCTATTCTACCACCCCCCTACCTCATCACTGTTACACCGTGTCTTAATCTATCTATTTTCTCCAACTGATCTATTGTGATAGATACTACCTGTCTCTACTACTGTCTATTCCATAACCATTTATATCTTTTCATTTCTCTTCTACATTCACCACTTGTCATCTTATACCAATTACCCCTCGTTCCTCCAACTATTCTACAACAATATCAATACTAACCTTCTTTATTACTCTATACTTCTATACACCCCACCATCTTCTCTATATACTAACCTCCATTAACTCTGCTTCTACCATTTCTCCATATTCCAACACTCATATACCCTATTTACCTCACAACTTTCAATCCTGTGCCAATATATCCTTTTCTCTACTTGATCCATAATGAGATATATTTCACTTTTCCCTATGACACCACTTTTAAAATTGCTATATACTTTCCTATCTTCTCTCTATTTCCACCTCAATTATGTTAACTTCTATCACTGTTTGACTTTTTCTAACACCACCTTCCACTGACAACCAATCTACCTGTTTTTGTCCAACTGTCCTTACAAAACATCAATATTTGCATTTTTCTATTTCTCTATTTTTATGTCTTTCTTCCTATCTTTTCTCTGTTTTCACATTAATCACCTTACTTCTGTGCCATTATCTGCCTACACTTAGAAGATGGATATACACCCTTATTCTCTTTGTTCTCATGTCTATATTCTCAAACTTCACCCTAATATCCCACTTCCATAAACATACTTCTACTTCTTCACTCACAACAATTACTTCCCTTTCTCACCAATACCCATATGCACATGTTCTAACATACATTTTTCTCTCATAACTTTCTTGTTATACACTGTACATCACAATACTTCCATCATATCTCACCAAATATATATATTTCACAGAGACCATCTTTTTTCACTTTCCTCCCCACTAATCTTATACATCCTATCCATTTCTTTTCCCATTTCTCTCTTCTATTTCTCTTTCACACCCATGCAGATATACTCACTCTCCCATCCGTCGTCTATATATACCTACCCTTCTGATACTCTCATTCTCATCACTCCCAATCACACCTACCAACAACACCCTTCTCTATATCGAACACTACTCTTCCTCTTGTCAATCTTCTATACACAACTCCCCATACTACACTGATCTCACGCACACACTTCACCAACTACACCCTACTCCAACCATAACATATCACGCACATCCATGTACATCTAGATTACCACCACACTATTCCTATATCCAACACTTCTTCTGTCTCTCCCCCATACTATCTCTTTCCACACGTTTGACCATGACCCATGAACTAATTACAATTTTGTGTATACATACTGTATACATATACATTTGTATGTTGTATGTAAATAAATGATGATCTTATGTTTCATTCATTTCTTCATCTTGAATATTATAAAGAGAAAATATTTTTCTGTATGTATATTTGAATACTACACCTAACCTTGTCATCATAATAATATCCTTAACTAATAAAAACTTCTTAAGGATACTTATGATAATTCCAACAATATTTTGATGTCCACTTGCAAACACATCCCTACTTTATAATACACAACACTAATCCCATCACGTCAACTAGAACATACTGTCATCCTCATATTATCACATACACCCCACTCTCTCTCCACTGCCATATCGACAACTCCATATTCTCCTGCACACTCCGGAACCTTCCCACCATCCACCCATACTACTGTCATGCTCACCTAACACACCTGTGATATTCCAATATCACTGTCACACGTAGACATCATCCACTCTTCACCCTCACACTCTCACCACAACAAACCAACACCCATTTCTACTTTCTCTGCCTCTCTCCTCTACCTTGACAACTGCCATGTGCCAGCACAACCATTCCTTAAACATACAATACAACAGCATACCTCCCCATCACTTCACATCAGCTCTTGCTGTACTGTCTGTGATCTTCTACCACATACTTTTCCATTCTGTCAAAAATACTGTCCTTCAGAATACCCAATTATTCATTGTCTACCACTTACTAAACCATGTATGCAAACAATTATCCCATTATCTACTAATGTCATTACAACTTTATAACTCTTAGAATGACTATTTCATAACTCCCTTTTCTCTTCTTTTACCTTCCCACAATAATTATTTGTAACAACCATTTCTTGCCCTTTTGAAAATATTCTTCCTGACACTCACCACTACTTCTCCTAAAAATCACCTATTTGTGATAATATATTCTTCTGTTCTCCATAGCCCTTTCCAATACTTACTACCACACCCTTTTCCTTGTGACAATTGCTCTTGATCTAGAATTGTTCTGTGTACTCTACTAATCATAACAATTATTTATAACTACAACTATTCTTGAGAACACCTGTTTTCCTACTCTCTATATGACCCCTTGATAGCCCATAGAAATACTTTTTGTATTTTTCACAGAATATTCTCCTGCTCCTATCAATAATTATTAGAGGATAAATATTCTCTTCGTTACACTACAATATTTATTCTATCGATACTCTTGTATAACAACACTATCCAAAACAACAATTGTACCACTGATAATACCCACTTTACAGCTTGTTCAAACTACATTTTACAATAACTATCTGACTGCTTCACTAGCTTCTCCAAATGTTTATTCCTGTATATGGCTATCCCATGACTTACCACAAATATTCAAGATAACTTTTTACTCTTACCTCTTTGCACTATTATTCCTTCTAATAACCATTTCGTAGCTTATCATAAACATTGATTGAAAATACATTATAATTATTCTCCAATTACAATCCTCCATGCTACAATCAATACATTGTAATTATATATTCGCAACTATGATTATTACTTAATCTATTGAAATAGATTGTTACAAGAATTACAACAAATACTCATTAAAACACTATCTCTTGTGATTATTGTCTAACTTATTAAGATTACCATTACTACAACTAATAATATTCCATTGATCACTTGTCTTTTATAAATATATCTTCTATTTATTATTCTACAATCATTCCACCACTCAACAACTAACCGTAATTATTTCCAAATAATAACCCTCACTGTGATATTTTTCTAACCTTTACCTCTACGTCACATTTCATATACTTACTCTTTTCTTTGTTTTTTCCTCATCTGACTGTCTCTTTCAACTTTTTCATGGAAAGACTTCCTCCGAGAAAAAAAGGCTTGTTTCAAGAAATGAACATCACAAACACAAGAAAAAACTACTCACCAATTCACCTCACCACAATAATACTGTTAGAACAACAGACAACACTGTACACTCACTACTTCCACAGAAACATACAGAGAACTAACACCTCTGTTTTCTCTTCTGCAACCTAACTTGAAATAGAATATCTCACAGATGTAACTGCTAATTTTATTGACATTCACCCTACCCAGCTGATTGTAGAAACACAACAATATTAACATTACCTCTTGTGATTATATAATCACTATGCTATGAATATTGATTATTCATAATCACTTAACAAAACAACAATACCTTGATCTATCAACATATAACTATTCATTTACAACACTATATGAACACTGTCTCTTCTAATAATTATTAAACTGTTTACCAATACTATTCTTACAACATATTACTACTTATTGAAATGATTATTCCTTCATTTAACAAATTACTACTCTAAGATCAATTCTCACAAACATTATTTCTTGATCTGTTAAAATTGCACTTCAACTTAACTACTTATTACACTAATTATTTTCTACAATTCAAACACACCACTCAACGTGCTAACCTGCAACTATTTAAAACTATACCACACCTGAAATTTCTTGTCCACTATTCAATAACAACCTAACACAACTATTCTTGATACTATCTTCCTACATACACTCTTCTTCTTTTCATATGGTAATACTGTTCCCACAAAACACGTTTTAAAATACCACACAACACTATAGAAAAGGAAGACATCATCTACTGTAATGCTACTATACTGATTTCTACTCAGTAATACTTTCAAGATTACCTTCCCTATAGACAGCTTGTGTCTTCGAACAAGGATGCAATAATTGTTACACTATCTTATCTTTTCACAGAACACTCCACACAGCATGTATATAATGGGAGAATAATTTATCTTTTCGAAATGCATTACTACTGTATTTTGAAAAACTCGTATGTACTTCTCTCACACACAGACACTGTTGATGTCATGTAAATTTTCAATCAGAAAATATACATTAACATAAACACATTGATATCTCTCCTGCAGATCAATCTAGAATATTTAATAGAATTGTCCAAGATCCAACAAGCTTGTTTATAACTATCCTTCAACTTTGTAAACTCCCTTAGTTAAAAATATAACTATAAACCATCTATTATCCTTCTGTGAATTAACATTTTTACACCAACCAAGAATAAATCAATGATGGTCCATACTCATAATCTTTACAGAATCACTTTAACCCATAATATTAAATGTTCAAATCAACCGCTAATTTACATATAGATGTAGATAATTAGACAAAACATTACTAACAAATACATGAATTATGTAAAAAAAAAAATAATGACAAAATATCATAAACATTTTGTACTCTGGTCTACTCCCTTTGAAGAAAACATGTATTCTCAAACATACAACAAAAAACGGAACTCCTTCATGACAATATATCACTGATAAACACATTTGAATAATATAGGGACATATTAGCCCATTCCACATGACCAATAATTATATATTTTTCAACAAACTCTGTATGCTTCTACTACAAGCATGTATCAGCATATACAAAGTGTTAATATTCTCCAAGAACTCTACCTCAATTATCTGCTTATTTTTTATTTTTGATCCTTGTCGAATACCACTCCTGTACATCTGTTAGAGCATCTTTTTTTTTTGAATATTGTAAATTTATTAGCATTTCCCAATTCCACTGTGTTTGCATTGTCACTACACATCAATATGTAACTACACTCTGGGACGTACTCAACGGTTTCTCCTACTAACACATGTAAAATATTTATTATGACTCTCCACATGTTTCAACAAACTACTGGTACACCTTTGTAAATCTCCTTCTTATTTCTTCCACCCTCTCTTCATTAAAAAATAACTGTAATCCTTCCACTAACCATTTGTTCTTCCCACCCCCACTGATGTTTTCAGAATATACATTTGTACTACTGTGACTATTTAACAACTTCATATAATATTATTCTTTAAAATATGTATAAGCATACACTAATATATTGTAACATGTATATGTAATTATTTAACATGATCATTTTATAAGATTGTTTTAACCTTACTTATCCATATGTATATTACTATAATAATTACACTTTGACAGATTTATGTGAATATAATTATGTACAACTAGAGATATATTTGAAATCTACCAACATACCTTTCTGTTTCTTGAAAAAATATTGAATATTTTCACCACATCACAATCTCATATGTGAAATAAAAAACTACATTTTGCACTGTTCTTCAATGCATTGTGTATATATTGTATAAAATTACACTAAGATATATATGCTAGACTGTATAAAATTATTTTAATGTAAAATATAACTATTTTATAAGACACTTCTAATTCAAAACATTCACAAGTTTATATATAATTAATACCCAAATTTTAATATATTACTTGAGATAACCACTTACATAACTGCATAGAAATTATATATTACAATACAAACACATACTCTCTTTTTAAATATGTAATACAAAAAATAATGTAATGACCTACTTGTTTCCAAATAAACCTTATCTTTTTAACTACATTATAACTTTACTCTTTATATCTTTTAAATTTACAAATATTTTATTTCAACACTTTTATAATCACTGCTAGATTCTACTAATACCCATTTCTACATACATTCTATCTCTTCCTTATGGCACTATCATGTCTCCGTAGATCATCAATACTCGGAACTTTTGAAAAACTCCGTCCTCTGTTGTTGTTCCGTGGAATATTAATTCTTCCGCTCTTGTTTGCTTTTTCTCCACGGAACAACTTATTTTTTCCGTGTAAACGTCTCTTCAAACTTTTCAAATTCCTCGAGATCTCTGGGAAATGTGTTTTTCTGAAGATTTGAGATCAAATTCGATTTCACTCTTTCTCTCCTTTTTTCCAACAAGAAAGAATGAAATATGAAGATCAAAAAAACGTAGAGATGTTGTTTTAAAGATCTCTCTTTCTTCTGTGATATAGATATGTAAACAACATGAACATAACATATTGAACTTAGCTTTATCCATCTTAATACCATGATAAAAAATATAATCTAGATATGTATACACTCTCAATTTAATACAACCCTTCTAACATCAGACTCACTACTATATCCACTGAATTGTTATTATTTCTATTAAATATTATATTGATATATTATATTTCAATATAAAATACTACAATTACTCCAGATGGTAACTTACCACCACACTATGATGTCCAATACTTATATCCACTCTTTTATATTTACTATGATAATGTCACTAACGATCTCTATAACAATATTTTTGAAACAGTGTATGCCATAACACACAACATTATTTATATCATTACGATATAATTGAACAAGAATATTTATCTAATGAATTATAACTGATGTTAACAACTAAATTTAACTATATTTTTACTCTTAAAATATTTACTTCACTGTAATATTAATAACTATATGATATCATTGTTAACTATGATTTATCATTGATATAACATCTATTCACATTCAATGAACATTGCATATGGCTTGTCTACTCTTGACTTCATCTGCATTTATCACAACATATTTCTTCTTATAATTGATATCACATACAGTGTTTTTATAACTATCATACTATACAACTCTTACATAATTACTCCTGATATCACTTAACATCATCTCATCCAAGATCATTCTATTTTTTAAAATCTGAAAAATAATCTAAAAAAACCAACCATAATAACAGATATATAAACAACATAAACACACTTGTTCCTAAATAATCAACCATGATACACTCACTTTCATATGACATGACTTTAAACATTCACAAGTCATTATTTGACATACTATGATTATATTATGATATATTTAATTATACTTAATTCAATCAACTAAGATACTATGGATAATCCACCTAATACATATATGATTGCTAGGAAAGATATATATCAATGGAATACATTATTGTGATATAATTATTTTATAAATATGATTATTTAAGAATACTCATCAATATCTTTAATGCAAAAGAAATGACTGTATATTATCTTACATATGTGGAATGGTAATTGTATGAACATACTAACTATCACATGTTAACAGGAATAACTCATTTAATCTTTAAATATTAATATTTATCATTACAAGAATATTGTATGGTTTAGAAATAATCATTGTCCACTCTATTCATATCCCAATTAACTAATAATTCTATTACTCTTTGTTGACTGAGAATAAATATTGAAATAAGTTATAACCTTAAACATTCTGGATAGTAAACAATAAACAAAATAAACAAAATAAACAAAATAAACAAATTTTTAGTATAAACAATAATAGGTTAATTATTATACTAATGCTAATTTTCTATCTATTCTAAAAAGTATAATATCTATTCTAAACTGCAATATCACTAATATGAAGATAATTAATAAAACAAGAAAACAACTAACATTCTTATATTATCTACTGTATTGGAATTAATTTTACAACAATTCTATTAATATATCTATAACTATGTTCTTTATTATACACATCTTAATAGTAGATTATTAATTATACTAACTTAACAGAATTATTCTATGATACTACATTATATTAAAATGAACTGTTCGATTATTAACATAACAGTACATCACAAGATAAAAAAAGGATGATAATCTCTAAATCTATCACTCTTACTTCTTGAATATATGTTTGATGTTATCAGTATTACTAATTATTCATGTTCCAATCAAGAAATATATCATCATTGAAAACACTTTCACACTATTAAGCTCAATTTATCCATGACTATTAAGTTTTATACCGTTTAATAATTACAACTATGTTAAATAATATTCTAACTCAACCTGTTGCCTATGTACTGTACATTTAACTCTTTCTCATTCTTTATCCTAATATATTTGAATTAACGAAACAACAATTCCACTTTTAATCATTTCAGTACATATAGTTGTGTAAATAAGGTAACTTGATTATCAATAAATCTTGCTGTGAAAATTGCCAAATTACCAACAACAATGGCACCTACTAATAATACTATCAATGTTCATAAAAATTGAATCTATCTTCAATTTTATTTTTTTTATCTGGTAACATCATTATAATTTTATTCAACTGGAATATCTTAATAGTATATGATTTTATATTACCACTAATTGACTAAACACACATGAATGGGGAAAGTAATAATGTAATAAAGTTTATTATAGAAATATAGACAAATGAAAACCTATATAGGATTATGTACATGACTGTACTAAATATCAACCCATATATTTTTTAAAACTTGAAAGGCAGTACCATATTATCATGCACCATTATAGATAGAAAAATATAATATAATATCGTATAACCAAGTCATAAAAAAAAGACATAACAAAAGAACTATTAGACGTTTGTTCAAAGCTATTGTTTCATACAAAATAAACTCTTGTTTTATTGTATAATATCACATATCATCTTGAAAATTGTTCACTCAGATTAAGCAACAGTTCTTCAGTTGGCTAAATTAGATAACTCCATACAAAGTAAGAAATACCAAGTTATAATGTTGACAGTAACACTCAAAGTAAATACTGTTCTTCCTTTCCCAACTGTATACAAATATAGTAAATCAGATAAGATAATTGCCACAGATTCAAGTCAGATCAGTAAACAACCAACTCTCTGTTGTGTACCACATACTTGAACCATGTGTGTCTTTAAGTATAATATAATTACAAGTTCATCCATGTATATTATTTCATTTAATATTGGCCATTGCATGATGTAAAATAGTACTATCGTATCTTACTAATTGTTAGTTACAACAGATTTCTCATCTTGAAGAAATATAACTATTGGTTATTCGTAGAGCACATTTCTGTGAGTGATCTGAATAGGGATATTTGTGTTGTCATTAGATGGTAATGTGATGGTAGTTGGTATAGTGTTGACAATAATCGTATGAGGTTTATTCATATGAATATATTGGACATTTCACAGATGATAGCATTGCATGTGAGCACTATCTGAAATTAATGTGGGAAATCAGACTGTATCCTTTAAATGGGAGATACAAGTAAGTGTTTGTGCTCATGTATACTCATAATAATAAAGTAATCATATTAGAAATATAGATGTATTTTATTTATATACATATTGTCTAGCAATAACATATGTACGAAATGGTTTGTTGTGAATGTACTCTATATGGTTAACAATATTTCAGAGGACTGGGAGTAAGGATATTTATGAATAATTGTTAGATGTAACATAGCATGATTATATCATATTGAATGGTAATGTATTTTTATATTAATATCGTGTAAATTCCTCGAGTGGGTAGATTAAAACTGATGAACTGTCTATATATGTGTTTGTGCTGTAGAGTGGTTCATATATGTGTGAGTTGTTTATTTGATTGCAAATGTCTTTGAAATTTAAGAAAAATTGGATCTCAGAAGAGAAAAAGAGTGAAATAAAAAATATTAAGAGGACTGTTAGAAGAAACATCTGATGTGTAGAATGAGTGATTGTATTTGGAATAAGTTCTGTTTATTTGAAATAGCTGTAGTTTTAAATCATAGATATGTTAATGCACATAGTAGTGGTAAATTTAAAACACTAAATACGTGTAATAGAGGAGATAATATAATGTGTAGGAATAAATTTGATCAGTGACATATTCCAGTAGTGTTATAGCGTATTGCAGTGGATATGGTTTACTGATTTATAATTGGAGATATCTTTGATAGTATAAATAAACTGAGAACTAATAATGCTACAAATATCAAGTGTAAATTATTTTATCATTTCAATATTATTATAATTTTTTAAAAAGTTTTTTATACTGAGGTTTTGCGAAAATACATGACTTCTAGTGAAAATAATATCTTGGACATATATTCCTATCAACTATCTTATTATATAAGAAATATAAGGAATACATTTATAAACTCGACTCATACGTTTATTGTTACATACTTATATTGCCATTTTACTTTTTATTCAAGATTATGAAACACTTATTATTCCAGTATATTTACTTTGGATGGTATTTATTTTTACTATGACTATATATTTAAGAATAAAATTGTTTGTAGATTTTGGGACTTATGTTTTTTGACGCATATTCATAGAAGTGATAATTTGCATATATTACCTTATACATCAAAAAAATGTTTTACAAGAGAACATTATCATGTAATCCTCTTATCATTTTAGAAAACCACATGTAAAAAGAATAATCTAATACACATTGAAAGTACACAATTTGTATTGTTCTGATCTGTGTCTGATATAATATGACAATAAAATGTTAGATGACATAGTTTTAGAAAAGTAAGATATGAGCATATTTAAATCTGATTATGGATTGACATATTACCAGATGCTTTTTGCTTTTTACTAATTAATTCGACAGGTTAGATATATATAACTAACAAAATGCAAAATGTTTTTTAGTTTATTTTTATTTTTTCCTATGGGAAACAAGTTCTGATCTTTCGTTTTCATACCTGAATAAAAGTGAATTTCATAATCCTATTTATTCTTACACAAGCTGACATATGTATAAATTATTATGATAGATTAGATGTGGGGATATATGTTATTACATCTTGTAAATCTTGTCCTCGAGTAGTCTAAATAGATACTGTTCCCAGTTTATTTCTATTATTGTATTCTCAATAGACTTTTAACGTGAAGTTACGTATCAGCGTAGATACCATTTATTCCTCTTCTGTTTCCCAGTCTTCTTATTGTTTTTAATTCCTTCCAATATTTCAACCAAAAAATGTCTAGAAAAAATTCTTCTCACTAAAGAACTAAAAGTCCAAGAGCTGGTTTTGTATTGTATTATATTATATTGTGCATTGTTTTGATCTCAGTATTTTTCAGTGCCTTTGACATTCCGAGAGCGATCTGTGAAAAATTTTTCCAAGATCTATTGTTCTCTTGTTTCCTTCATCTCCTTTTCTTGGTATTTTCTTTTTTCTTTTTGCTAGACTTCTCTTTACCGAGAATACGGAGAACACACTGCCTCTTGGAACTTGTCCGTTTTTTTTTGGTTTGATCCATCATTTACACATCACTGGCTAACTGTAACTGACTTAACAAAGGGTGGGTAAATATATTAATTGCTTAGCTATACTGTTCTTTATACACTACTTCTATTCCATTTGGAACGATTATTTAAAAAAGAGGGATGAAAAGTATCAGTGATAAGGATTTGCCTGTTACTTTCCCGTGAAAAAAAAAAAAAAAAAAAAAAAAAAAAGATAACGTGTTATCCACTGAGGGAAAAAATAAACAATCCAAGTTCAAGAATAACTTTTCGGAGCAAATCGGGATTTCAAGAGTGACAAAAAGACAATTGTCGAATAGTTAGACATTACTCATCGATAACAGTTGTCAATTTGTAAGATAACAAAATATAAACAGTTTTTGTGTTAACTATTAACTATTGTTTCGTAGTGGAATAAGAAAAGTATTATCTTAATCTGGTAAGCCGATATTTTAATAAAAAGAAAGTTCAATTTGAAAATGATTTAAATTAACATGACCTGAGTCAAAATGCAATGACATATATATATATATATATATATCACACAATTTTTGTTAAATTGTTATACGTTTCAAATTTTACTGATATAATGTAAGGAATATATGCCTGTTGGTACAAAAGTGTTAATTGAGAACTCCTACTCGTATTCTATTTTTCTGGATACTGCATCCTATCCGTATATAAAACCAGACTTAGTATTGAATACTACCTGGAAAAACTTATAAAATGTTTGGTGTGAAAACTACTTCTCTAACCCCAAAAACAAGCTCAAACCAGTATTTGGATGACCCTGTAAAAGCTAGCTCCGTTGCTGCAGGAAAGTCTATTTCGTATCTGTCTCAAGGGATTGAATCCCAAGCAGACGCGCTATGTGTAAATGGTCCAATTGAATGCCCATTGTATGGTCCTCTATTATTGAACTCACCTCTTTTCAATAAGGGTACTGCTTTCACTAGACAAGAAAGAGCTGATTTCAATTTGAATGGTTTACTACCACCACAAATAGACACTCTGGATGAACAACTGGAAAGAGCTTATTTACAATTGAGTAAATTAAAGACTGCCATTGCCAAGAATGATTATATGACTAATTTAAGACTCACTAATAAGACTCTTTACTTTGCTCTAATTAAAAAGCATATCTTAGAGTTGGTGCCAATCATATACACTCCAACAGAAGGAGACGCTATTGCTTCGTATTCTGAAAGATTTAATAGACCGGAAGGTGTTTTCTTAGACATTAATGACCCTGATTCTATTGAAGAGAGATTGAAAAGTTATGGTGGTAAGGCTAAAGACATTGATTATATTGTGGTGTCAGATTCTGAAGGTATTCTGGGTATCGGCGATCAAGGTGTTGGTGGTGTCCGTATCTCTGTCTCTAAGATAGCGCTGATGACTGTATGTGGTGGGATTCATCCAGGTCGTGTCTTGCCTGTTTGCTTAGACGTAGGTACAAATAATAAGAAATTGTCTGGTGACGAGCTATATCTTGGTAACAGGTTTGCAAGGGTTCGCGGTGAACAATATGACCACTTTGTCGACAGATTCATTATTGCGGTTAAGAAGTTGTATCCACGCGCTATCTTACATTTTGAAGATTTTGGTGTTAAAAATGCAAGAAGAATCTTAGACAAGTATCGTTACGAGATCCCATGTTTTAATGATGATATACAAGGTACTGGTGCTGTGGTCGTAGCATCATTGCTTGCTGCTCTAAAGCATACACATAGAGAGTTAAAAGACATCAAAGTGCTTGTTTATGGTGCAGGCTCTGCAGGTCTTGGTATTTCTGATCAAATTGTGTCTCATATGGTTACCCATGGTCTTCCACTCGAAGAAGCTCGTTCCAGGATTTACTTGATGGATAGAGAAGGGCTGATATTAGAATCACATAAAGCTATAACCACGGAACAACAATACATGTATGCCAAATCAGACAAGGATTGGACAGATGTCAACACCAAATCCCTATTTGATGTTGTCTCTAGTATGAAACCCACTTGCTTGATTGGTTGTTCCACACAGGCTGGCGCCTTCACTAAGGAAGTTATTCAAGAAATGTATAAACATAATTCAAGACCAATTGTGTTTCCGTTATCCAATCCAACCAGACTGCATGAAGCTATCCCAGAAGATTTAATGAAATGGACCAATAACAATGCTTTAGTGGCTACCGGTTCGCCATTTGAACCTGTGGATGGGTACCGCATTTCTCAAAACAATAACTGTTACTCTTTCCCAGGCATTGGATTAGGCGCTGTCTTATCTCGTGCATCCTGTATTAGTGATAGAATGATTTCTGCAGCTGTAGATCAATTGGCTGCCACATCCAGGTTGACTGAAGGTGATTCCACCCCAGGACTGTTGCCAGGTCTTGAAGTTATTGATGACACCTCTGCAAGAATTGCTGCTGCTGTAATATTGGAAGCAATCGATGAAGGGGTTGCTACCATTGAAGAAGAATTATCCGGTGAAAGCTCAGGTGAAAAGATGAAGGTCCCTCGTGATTTTGAAAAATGTGTCAAGTGGGTTAAAGCACAAATGTGGACACCAATATATAGACCATTAATTAAGGTCAAATATAACCCTGAACTTCACACTAACCAAATTTAGTGGATATTAATGTAAGTTATTATAGATTATTGAAAAAAAGGAAGTGTTTTGCCACTAATTTCTATATTAAATAATAAATATATGTATAGATATTTGCATATAAAATGGATATCATTCTAGAGACATGATAGATTGTAATGTAATATATTTTTGTGTTATTATAAACATGGTAGACTACTAATCACAGTGCTATTCTATAACAGAATATGTTAAATTAACTTGCTCTTTCATCTACTTTTTCTATAAAAGTTCCTAATTGCATGTATTGCTTAAACAATTCAAAGAGCGAAGAAAAAATATAAACCCCAATACGTTGTAATAAATTTTTAACTTCTATTCTTATCCAATGCTTTATGCTGGTAATTTCAAAACACATTCGCCCCTCTTTGAAGAATAGAACTGGTCATTATTAGACACATCTTTATATATTTACTATTTTTAGTATTACATATATATATATACAAAATAAAATATATTTAATATAGAGAAATAAAATATGCAGCTTATTCAAGTTCCTCTTCAATACACTTTTCGATCATTCTTTTCACTAGTCTAGCAGATTTTTCGTAATCAGAGGCAACATTATATATATTAACACTGAATCTAACCCAAAGTTCGTTGTTATGAGCAATAAACGGAGCAAACGCCTTATCCTCTTTAATCATTCTAGCTTCACATCTGAACTTAAACCTTCTGTAATCGTCATAAGACTCAGATAAATGTTCGATAAATTTCGCATTTCTCGCATTTTTGGGGAAAGAGACATTAAACATGCCAATACAGTTCAAAGTGTGTGTACTGTTATCCAAAAGTCTAGCACCTGGACCAAACTCTTTCAATACAATATCTATAGCTTCTTTCTCTAACGTTCTTTGATACGTATGGATATTTTCTTCACCTCCACAAACATCTCTACGGAACTCAATGGCCTTTTCAATACAGAAGGCAGCACTGTAATTAATAGTACCAATAAACCAGAACTTTTCAATCAATATATTTTCCTCCACTTCTTTACTGTTATCTGATGAGTTTAGGGGGTAGGACCAAGAGATAGGAAAAGTTTGCATAAACTTGTGATGTTTAGGGTCAACATAAATGAATGCACAGGATTTTGGAGTGCTAAACCACTTATGCAAATTGGAGGTGATGAAATCTGGCTTCAATTCACTTAAGAAATCCATGTTTTCCAAACCAATGCCATGAGCACCGTCAATTAAAGTCCAGGTATCATATTTTTTACAGACTTTGATCAACTCTTTATAGGGGAATCTGACACCTGGCATAGAGCATACTGTGTCAAACATGCACAATTTGTACCTAGTTTGACTTAATTTTGCTTCAAATTTTTGCACAAGTTCATCATCTTCCATGGGGTATTGGACATCGACGATATCGAATTGAAGATTAAACCTATCATGTAGGAAATCCACGCTATATGCACAAGCACGATATGTAGAAGAATGGATTAATATCCTATCCTTCTTAAAATCCCATGGTATTGATCTTAAAATACAATTGACGGCCATGGTGGCATGTGCTATCAACACCAAATTACGGTAATCAACTTTTAAAAATTCACCTAACAACTTCAACTGTTTGACATATCTGTCTTTGGCCCTGATTAAATAAAACTCATCTGGATTAAGTTCATGTTCTTTATTCATTTCATCCATATAATCTAAAACCGGTTTTGGGGTTAATCCATAAGAACCATGGTTCACTGGGATTACATCATCAGGGATATGAGGATAATATTTCTTTCTGAATTCCGTACCAAATTGAGTCATTATGTATTTGTTTTGTATGTTTGCTTTGTGTACTTGTTCTTTTGATGGATTATTCCACAGGAATAGAGAAGTGTATATCGAAATCCAAGCATAGCTATCTCTACTCTACCCAGATTGATTCACATTCCTGCTTATATACAAATATGTCTGGGTATGTGCAATAATTTTGGAGTATAATTGAGGGCAATTCTGCAATTCCAAATAAAATGGTCTTGTCATGACACATTGAAGTGCTTTACTTTCATCAAGCTTTTTGACTCATCCATCACCTTTTCATACTGAAAAAGGATCTGTTGCCATGTTTATGAAAAATATTTTGATAGGAGATCAAGTTTTTTCTCAGAGAATGTGGACATATGCAATGGAGTGTTTTCTTCAGAGAGAGAGAGAGGGTAGGTCTCTTTAGGGCACACGAATTGGGCAAAAAGTAAATCAGTTAGGGTTCTGCAGAATTATTGCAAATACTTTGGTTCTGTTTTCCGTATTTTCTTATTTAATGTAGCAAAGTAGCGCAGGGTTAAGCAAGACCTATATTAGGTTTGGGTAGTATGTGCTTGTTCAGACAAACAGTTTCTACAAGGGTACACATTTGACTCGGTCTAGTTTGCTGCAAAAGTACGAGAGGAAAGGAGTCAGTGACAAATTTTCCTTTTACGACACAAATTTGTGGCAGAAAATGTGGTGATTTTGTTTTTGCCAGCCAACAGTTTTGTTGTGCAGTATAGTTTGTGTAGTGTGGAGAGGGCAAATTTTAGAATATAGATTTATATTGTGAACAAAGGAATATAAACAAATAAATGCATATTGATATATGGTAGGTTTGCCTTGTGTACTGATAATTGTTCCATCCACTTCTTTTCTTGCTATACAGGACATGCATCAAAATGGTTGGGGAGAGTGGATACTAGGTAAAATTTTGCTGTTGTGGTTCTTATTTTCTTGTTTCGAACGTAGGGATAAGGCAGACTGAAGACGAGATAATGTAATAACAAGTGTATGAGGAAACGTATGAAACATGAGGTCAATCGACGTTACTATCTGGGATAAGTCTGTCCTTTCCAATGGTTCTCTTGAACTAATTATCATTCCAGTTACTTGATTAGTGGAGGAATAATACTGCATGCTTCATTATCTTGGTCATCTTTGTGAATAAACATATACTATTTTAAAAGAGTAAAAACTTAGAATACACAATCTGTTTCAATAGAGATATCTTTGAAAAAGCTTGTTATTAGTAACAGTTAAAGACACAATCAATCAGGGTAAAAACGATCTGAAGTCAACGAGATTTGACCAAGTGATGAACAACTACTCTTTTTTTGTATTCTCAATTATTAAAAGTGTAACCAACTTCACTTTTATTTTTTTTTTTCATTTGTACTTCAAAAGATTGATCAAAAAAAAAAAAAAAAAAAAAAGAAAATCCCATAATAACAGAATGTTTAAATATTTATGGTATATCAAATCCAGCTTGTTGTGATACAGTTCTTGATTGCTTAAAATACATCGTACAATATATATACTCGTAACAAAATTTAATCTTACAATGAGCTCAACAATATAGATATAATGTCTCAGGAAAATGAACAATCCCACAACAAACGATTTATTCCATGTGAAGCAATTTTATTTTGTATTGAACTGACAGATGCAATTTTCCAGCCACCAGCAGGATCCCCTGGTAAATCCTATTTACTTGAAATACTGGAATCACTGCTGGAATTAATGAAGCAATTGATAATTATTAAACCTGATAGTGGGATAGGTTGTTACTTATACAACTCAGACAGAGATTCTCCAGAAAATGGCATATATCAATTGATTCAGTTAAGAAATATAAATATCAAAGCAATGAAAAATATATCAAATTTAATCGATGATGTTAAGTTGGGTAGGTACGATCTTCCGTCTTTTTGTCAAATGTCACAGAGTAAAACCCCATTGGAAAACTTGTTTATCTTTATTCAGGAACAAATTACTCAAAAATTTCAAGATCAAAGGTCGTACACTTTCGGCAGAGTGTTTCTATTTACAAATAATGATGCTCCAGTAGAAGCACAAAATGAGGAGGCAAGAAATAGATTAAAACAAATCACATCAGATTTATATGACCAACAATTCGTCAGCATAACAACTTTTTTTTTCCAAGAATCTGAAAATAAACCATTCAATACTTTTTTTTATAAAGATATCTTAAACAGTGGGTCTTGGATCAAAAGTTCAACCTATGACGGTCCAAATGTAACTCCAATTTCTTTCAATGCTATTAGATCTCGAGTATTGAAAGCAAGAGATTCAAAACGTATTGCATTTAGATGTCCATTGATCATTTCTGAAGAGTTGGATATAAAAGTTGGAATTAAAGCGTATTCACTTTTCACTAGAGAGCAGCCTCGTACTAAATACAAACTGATATATGAACATGATAATATACAGGAAGAAGCATTTTCATCAAGAAAATATCTTCATCCAAAGACAGGGGAAAATCTCGACCATTCTAAGTTATGTAAAGTTTTCCAATGGGGAGATATTAATATTGAATTAACAGAAAAAGAGCTTGACTCGGTAGATGAATTATGTGGAAATAAAGGACCATATTTGAAAATAATTGGGTTTCGTTCAACAGAAAAATGTATACATTATTTTAATAACATTGATAAATCATATTTTGTATATCCAGATGAAAAATTGTATATTGGATCGACAAGGGTCTTGGTATCACTGTTTAAAAATTTGCGATTAATGAATAAAGTAGCATTAGTTTGGGGCAAACAAAGGAATAACAATAATGCCAGTTTGCATATTTTGAGACCAACAGATGAAAAGAGTATCAATGAAGGTTTCTTTTTGTATCGAGTACCTTTTCTGGAAGAAATAAGAAAAGTGCCAGATTCAGTGTTACATGATATGGATAGCAGTAATACTCCAGAAGATAATGCTCTTTTCATTGTGACAGAAGCTATTGTTAATAATTTCAATCTTCGTAATTGTTATTCTCCAAGCGATTTCAGAAATCCTGCATTGCAAAAATACTATAACCTATTACATAATTATCTTTTACAACAAGAAGCAGATTTGGGAGATAGTACTAATATCAATGATTGGATGACCGAAGATGATACTTTAGAGAAATTAAAACATATCAGAAATAAGATATTAGCATCTGCTCAATCATCTGATGAGAATGCAAGAAAACTTAGCCGCTGTTTCGATATATGGAACCGTCTATATGATAAAATAAAGCAAGAAGATGAAATAAAGCAAGCAAACAGTAAAAAGATAAAAACAAGAAAATCATCACTTAATTATTGAAAAAGGTATATACAAAAGAAAAATGTGTTAGTGAGACTTCTTAAAGGACATGTTTGTTGGATATTCATAATTAAATGTATTAAGATATGAATAACATCACTGCCATAAAGTGATTGTTGACTGGCCGTAAGAACCTTTGAATGATTGTTTTATTTTTCAATTACTTATATCAACATATTAAAAACAAAAGAAAATTTGGGTAAAAGTCTGTGCATGGAAGTATATTAAAAATATCAACAGTCAGAGAATACTACATCTCTTCCTATTAGTAATGAGACATGCTATTTCACAGTTCTACAAACACTTTGAGTAAAGTATTTTACGAATAGTTAAATTTCTTTTTTTTATGATTGAAGTCTTGACGTATGAGCATATTATTTTTCTTTTTCGTAAGGCTACGGTATAAATTGTCATAAAATATCATCAATTTATTACTATAGTGGATTAGTTTGTCTTAGGACGTTCGTTGACGATTAAATACGATTCTTATAACTGACGGTCCTATACAAAATTTTGGTACCGTTTAAAGCGGAAACATGAGATTATTTTGTAAAGATCCGGTTTCTTGTTCAGTCTAAAGACTAAGAGAGAAACATAAAAAAAAAGGCATTTCTTTTAATACATAAAAAATGTGCAAACCCTGGTTTTTTTTTTGTTTCTATTGAGGAAAAAGAGAATATTGGTTTCATTCATGACAAGCGAAGTATTATGCCCTTACACGAATTTGATAAGTTTTTTCTTTTTCTCCTTTTTACAGAAATGATGGAAACCCTAACTAGCAAATAAGTATGCTATTAAAAACTACAGAAATTGACTGGTTTAAATATTGTTGCCCTATGTTGTTTTTCTGTTTTTATAATTTCTTTTTTTCTTTTTGTAAGAAAAGAGCCCTCTTAGTCCCAACGGACTCTTTCAAGGAGACGAAGCAATGAATGAATAATTAGTGAAATATAACACCGCTTCCCCCATTCTGTTAAGGACAGGAGAAGAAAGGCCAATAGAGGGCCCCTGTGACAAGGGGGAGATGCTGGGCTATTTGAAACTGTTTTTGAGAGATGTTGGTTTTAACGAGATGACAGAAGTGAAAAAAAATATTTATCTCGAATTGAATTGGAACTTTTATTTATTTTAGTCAAGTTAGTCTACCTTTCACAGACCATCTGTATGATTAACAAAGAACTATTTGTTATGTTCAGAGTGTATTTGAGTAGAAGAAAAACAAGCTAGTTTATACATATATTTATCCACATAGTTGTGTGAACATATTGTAATTTTTATTGCTAATCAAAACAATTTCACTATGAGAGGTCTTGCTTATTTTAAAAAAGGTGACATTCACTTCACAAATGAGCTACCAGAGCCAGTCATCACAGCAGACGATGAGTTGATAATTGATGTTGCTTACTGTGGTGTTTGTGGTACGGACTTACATGAATATACAGATGGACCAATTTTCATGCCAAAAGATGGGGAAGTCAATGTGTTATCAAACGAGCCATTACCACAAGCAATGGGTCATGAAATGTCTGGTTATGTCGTTAAAGTGGGTCCTAAAGTGACAAAATTTAAGCCAGGTGATAGAGTGGTAGTTGAGGCTAGTGCTGCATGTGTGGATTTACATCGTTGGCCAGATTCAAAGCATGCCAATGCTGTACAATGTGATGCTTGTAAAGATGGATGTGAAAATTGCTGTGCATACGCTGGTTTTACCGGGCTTGGGGTCTGTGGTGGTGGGTTTGCTGAAAGAATGAAGGCTATTGAACATCATGTAGTCAAGTTACCTGATTTCTTGCCAATGGATGTTGGTGCATTGGTAGAACCATTATCTGTGGCATGGCACGGGGCTAGAGTAGCCAAGTTCGAAGAGGGCAAGACTGCTTTAGTGTTGGGTTCAGGACCAATTGGATTGGCAATGATTTTAGTGTTGAAAGCACAAGGTGCTAAGAAAATCGTGGTTAGTGAACCTGCAAGTATTAGAAGAGATTTGGCCGATAAGTTACATGTGGAGACTTTTGACCCATCAAAACATGGCGATTCCGCTGTCAAAATATTGCGTTCCATCCCTGACGGTGGTAATGGATTTGATTTTGCCTTTGATTGTTCTGGTGTGGCTCCAACTTTTAATACGGGTATTGCAGCTGTTCATTATAGAGGTACCTACTGTAATGTTGCAATTTGGGGGAAAGGCTTGGATTTCAATCCTATGGACATCACATTACAGGAAAAGAATCTAACTGGATCCATAGGTTACACTGTCGAAGATTTTAAGCAAGTGGTACACGCTTTTGAAACCAACAAGATCGATCCAAAGGAATGTGAACTATTGATCACTGGTAAACATAAGATCGAAAATGGTTGGGAAAAGGGTTTCTTAGAATTAATGAACCACAAAGATATCCATATTAAGATTTTATTGACTCCAAACAACCATGGAGAATTGGATCATTGAGTTAATTTGATGATGTTTGTTAAATTAATCATTTCTTTGTTGTTGTTTTATTATATTTTTTTTATTTTTTTTCTTTGTATCTTTTTTTTTATTCCTATACAAGGACACATATTTGTTGATTATGAATGAGTAAAATAGTTTCTATCTAACTAACATGAACTATATAGCTACATATTTTATATTGGCACGTGTACTGTGTTATACTAATGTGTCACGTTCTACCTTCGAGGATACTCGTCGAGAATGGAAGTGGTCGTTGTACAGTGTGGATTTTATCATCTGAGTCATATCACTTTCTCTTTTCCTTAGGGCTTGTTAGGGTTTATTTAGAAGCTTTAAAGATGAAAAAAGAAACTTGGAACGTGAAAAAAAAATAAAAATAAAACTAAACTAAAAGAGCAGACTTTTCACTGAAAAGGATAGAATCTTATTTAGATCGTGAAGAAACGTTTTGACTCAGGAGGTGACTGAACACCACCGAAAAAGCGACTACTCATCAGCTATTATTATATTTTTTGTCTATATCTAAGTTAGATATTCATTCCTTAGGTCTAAACTTTATTTGATTTTGTCTTTTGCTGCTTTGATCTCTTTTTAATCGCTTCAACCCAATAACTGTCCCAATAATATACTTTAAGATGGCAACAAGTACAGGATGTACCAAGACGACTGTAACAAAAGTTGCAGTTAAAAAATTTAAGTGTCCCATGGAAGGCTGTGAGAAAGAATATTCACGATCCACACTCTTGAAACAGCATCTTTCATCTCACACTAATGAAAGACCGTATGTTTGCAACGTTCCTGGATGTGGGAAAAGCTTTATTAGACCATGTCATCTAAGGGTTCACAAATGGACACACTCCCAAGAAAAGCCTCGTAAATGTGAGCTATGCGGAAAAGGCTTTATTACTAATCAACAGTTAAAAAGACATCTTGCATCTCATGCAAACAAGGCAAGACGTCAATATGAGAAACAATTGAAAGAGAAAAACTTTAAAGAGGCGGAGGACTTATTGGCTTCATTTAATGGAATATCTTTAAAAAATTCGGATACATCTAAGAACAATGTGACAACAAACAACATATCCACTTTCGACAATAGAATATTTGAACCACCTATGCAGGATCAACAAGTTTATAATCCTCCAGATGTTAATCTAACTCAACAGAATGATTTGGTATTATCAAATGTATCGTTGCCATGTCCTTATACACCATGTACACTTGAATTTCAGTCCAGCCATGATTTAGCAGATCATATCCTGGAATACCATGTGGTAAGTCAACTTACTGGTTTAACACCAATATATCCTGGAGATGAAGAATATGATCCTATATATGGTACAAATTTTGAGCCTGAAGAACCAGCCAAGGATTATGATGGTATCAAAGACAATATCGCACAAAGCAGTGTGGTTCCTCAATTACCTTCCCCATCCTTAAGTAATCCAACTGATACATCAGAGACTGTGGCTTCATTATCAGAGCCGTTATCAGAAAAGTGTCAATATTCAGATACTGCCAATAATATTACACCTGTTACTTTGCATACTAATAACAGTAGTAATGTCAACAGTGTAACATCAACAAAGGATAATAGTTTTGTGAATGTGAGTAACTCTTCTATTAAAGCTTCTGTGGGCAATGAGAACATTTCTGAGGGAGGTCAATATATTGCAAGTAATGAAGTGGAAGACGAGTTTTTATTATGGAAGAATTCGTGTTGTAAGGAGTCTACTTGTTTCCATTTGGGACCTTTCCATTCGGCTTTCGACTTGATTGAACATTATGATCACTTCCACTCTTTTATTCCATCAAGCTTAGTTAAATATGGTTATATGTGTATATATGGTGAGGCTTGAATAGCTTGAAGCGTGAATTTATTCACGTATTTAATTTGTGACATTAGGTCTCTATTGGGTGATGAGAAAATGAACATTAATTAATTATAAACAAACGTGGTAGGTATATAGTTGTAAATAATAAATATTAATATATTTATTAATTGTTACCCCTGCTTGTGCTTGTATATGTTTATTTTTTTAAACACGCGCATGGCGAGAACAGATATAAATATTTCAATATTGTTGGTAGTATATTGTCAAAGAGGGTTTATGATAACGATTTTAAGAATATTTTTCTTGTGTAACTTTTAAATAAAATTGTAATTCCTAATTTTTAATGAAGATTCGTAAATAGGCTGGTAATAATGAATGAATTGTTTTACTTCTTTACATCATTAATTTGATTAGCATGTGGACAGAGCTATAACGTTTTTATAATTAAAAGAAGATTGATGGTATATTTTATTTTCTTTTAAGAAATCATGCTGATTATAATCTACAGTAAAAAAAAGTCACGAAAAGTACATTTATATGCGCAGCTTCTTTTCACTATATGCTCTGAATAGATAGGCTGCCAAGAACACAACATTAATCCAAGGTCTACAGAATTTTACGGTACAGTTTGTACTTCCACTTAACCAAGCAACTCAAAATAATTATGACCCTTGGTTTAACAAACCATTTGATTCCCCCCCCCCAACCTCCATGACTATGAAATTAGATGATAAATGTGTTTTGATACGTATGTTACGTTAAGGGCTTGTGGGTCATAAAATCGAAATTCTTGGTGATAATTATCGTTCTACCAGGAGAATAAAAGTGGAAGGCAGACAGATATCGCCAGTTTTTCCTTTAATATGTCGGAAAAACTTTCCCCGGTTTATTAGAGGACAATGAAAATTTAATTAAGGTTTTCCCGAAGGAAGAATTATCAAAGACAATAAATACAATTGTTCCGATATGAATAAAGGTTGTGCCGTTTGCAAAAAATTCAGTTCGAGAAAAAATTGTTGCGATAACAGACAATAATGTTTCATACACATCATTAATAGAGGCCTCGCTTTCTTTCATCACTAGTTCATAAGAATCCATATGAAGATTCTCTATGTTAAGTCATGATTATGTTGTTTTACCACAATTGTCACTGTTCCCAAACATGTTTTTTTTAAAAACCCTAATTAGGTGAAGTATTGATGTACTACGAATATGTAAAGCCATTAGAAGTCCTTCATTTTTGGACAGTCCAATGTGAGAGCTGACTACGTTGATATAACTTTTTATAACTGAAAGCATTCAAAAAAAAAAGAAAAAAAAATTGGCTCACGTTGTCATTGTCTATTGAAAACCTTTATGAACAATTATGAATAATTTATTGTCGAATATTTTATTTTTATATTTTTCAAAATTTTGTCGAGCATATTCTCATGAGACATTGTCTATTCAGTTATATAAAAAAATATATGTTTTCGATAATGTTTTTTCGTCTCTTCTTTATTAGGTATACTTTACTTGTTGCTATTGCTTCAAGGCTGCTTTGTTCATATATTTTCCCGTCTTTTTTTATATAATACACTGTTAACAAGGTGTATCTCTATATTATTTGTTTCTCTTTTACATTTTTAGTTGTCTGTTCATAATAGCAGTGTTTGAAACAAAATAGTAGAAAATGGTTCATTTAGGTCCAAAAAAACCACCTGCAAGAAAGGGATCCATGTTGGATGTTCCACAAGAATTAATGAGAGAATTAACGTTATTGGAAACTGCCTTTTCTGTCTCCAATGATCAATTGATTCAAATCTCTGAACGTTTTGCCCTTGAATTAGATAAAGGTCTCTCAAAGCAAGGTGGGAATATTCCAATGATTCCAGGTTGGGTTATGGAATACCCAACTGGTAAAGAATCGGGTGATTATTTAGCTATTGACTTAGGTGGAACTAATTTAAGAGTGGTTTTGATTAAATTAGGTGGCGATCGTACTTTTGATTCCACTCAATCCAAATATAGATTACCAGATGAACTAAGGACTACTCAAAACAGGGATGACTTGTTCGGTTTCATTTCTGACTGTTTAAAGAGTTTTGTTGATGAACAATATCCAAATGGTGTTGAAAAACCGTTACCTTTAGGTTTCACCTTCTCCTACCCAGCTTCTCAAGATAGGATTAACCAAGGTGTCTTACAGACATGGACTAAAGGTTTTGATATTCCAAATGTTGAAGGTCATGACGTTGTTCCACTACTGATGACTCAGATTGAAAAGAGGAATATTCCAATTAAAGTTGTTGCCTTAATTAATGATACTACAGGTACATTGGTTGCCTCCTTGTACACTGATGGTGAAACCAAGATGGGTGTAATTTTCGGTACCGGTGTCAATGGTGCCTACTATGAAGTTATAAAGGATATCCCAAAATTAGAAGGCAAATTAGCAGATGATATCCCTCCAGAAAGTGTCATGGCCATCAACTGTGAGTATGGTTCTTTCGATAACGAACACGCAATTTTACCAAGAACTAAATATGATATCCAAATAGATAACGAATCACCACGACCAGGTCAACAAACATTTGAAAAGATGTCGTCAGGTTACTACCTAGGGGAAATTTTAAGATTGGCTATTGTAGATTTATATTCTAAAGGTTTGATCTTAAAGGATCAAGATATGACTAAGGTAAATACCCCATTTATCATGGATACTTCATATCCGTCTAGAATCGAAGACGATCCTTTTGAAAACTTAGAAGACACTGATGAAATCTTAATCAATGAACTTGGAATTAAAACAACTCTGTCAGAACGTAAAGTCATTAGAAGAATCTGTGAATTGATTGGTACTAGAGCTGCTAGATTAAGTGTCTGCGGTATTGCAGGTGTCTTTAAGAAGAGAGGTTACACACACGGTAACGTTGCATGTGACGGTTCTGTTTTCAACAGATACCCAGGTTTCAAGGAACAAGCTGCACAAGCGTTAAGAGATATATTCGGGTGGGAAAAGGGTGATGCTTCTTCTTACCCAATTGTTTTAAAGCCAGCAGAAGATGGTTCTGGTGCTGGGGCTGCTGTTATTGCTGCTTTAGCTGAAAAGCGATTGGAGAAAGGTTTGTCTGTCGGTATTATTGGTGCTTAAGAATGTCCTCATCTTATATTTATTTCTCGGTATAAACGATGTTTTATGATACAATATGCTGAAAAAAAATAATTATTATCACATACAGTTCTGTTTATGTCGTTTTTGTATAATATTATATATCTATTTTATTTCATTATCACATTTATAAAACCTTTGGTATTATAAGGTCTTATAGAAATTCACTTCTGCTGAAATTTATCTTTCCAATAAAATAATGTGTTATTACTACTATCATATGATATTGCAATATCTTTAGTAGTCTTGCATATGTTTTAATATGGCACGTTTCGATAAACCAATATCTGGCATGGTTAGTAAAGAATATAAGATAAATTAAATATTACTAAATTTTTTTTTATGAAGATTTATGGTCTAATTGATTTCAACATCCGATCCAAAAAATCTATGCATGATAGTATCATCTTTCTCAACATCACTACAACAACTGTCACTACATTCACTAACTACGTTTGTACCCATATCTTTTAAAACAAGGTGCGATAACGGGTTGTATAATGATTGTTGGTTATAGGTGTTGCTACTATTGATATTATCCCTATTGTTGTTATCATTTAAGTAGTAGCTTACATCTAATAATGTACTATCACATTTTGACATATCTTGACAACTGTCAATTTCATCAATTTCTTCTTCTTTTTCTTCTTTCACTTCTTCTTCAGAGTCTAGCATTATTTCTTCAATAGTTGGTACATTCATGGAAGATTGATGAAAACTTGTATCCTTCTCATATTTGTGGTATTTAGGAGGTTGTGATATCTCAAAATTATCTGTTCCTGGATTATTTGGATCATATTTATATGCGTGTAATGATTGCAAAGAGAACTGGGTTATTGATGGACTTTCTGTATTAAAATATTTTGAAGATCTAATATTTCTAAGTAATTTTATAGGTATTCCATCCTTGCAACAATAGTGTCTACATTGATCTTTGTCCTTACAGAAGTGATTACATTCATAATTTCCATTAGGTAACATTTTTCTAAGATTGGTTGAACCTTCTAAATTTAGAAGATTGTTTTCTATTGTTGCTTTTGTAGAATGTGATTGTGTATTTCTGTCCTCTTTTGGTGTAATGACATTGCATGGAGTTTTCTTTTCAAAGTTATTTGATTCACTCACTTTTATAAGTTTCTTTTCTTCAGCTAAATATTGTAATATACTATCATCAGATAGTAAATCTTCACTTGATTCGTTTTCAATAAATAAGCATTTATCGAGGCTTTTAAACTTGGAATTGCCTTTTAGAATGTTTCTATATTTGTGATCTAATTCATTGTAAGAAAATTTAATAGTTTTACCAATACCAGCTATTTCTTGACAATTTAATAAAAATAAAATACTAAACTCTGAAGAGTCGACCATAGTTTTCAGTTTAAAAGATTTTGGTGATCTTAATTGTTTTAGAAAGATCCTTCTGAAATCTAAAAGTTCCCCCTTGTTATTGATGGATTCACAATCAACAGATAAATATTTGCCATGCCATACTACAGATTTATATTCAGCAGAGATTTCAATTTTAAATGTAATATTTAATGAAGTATTGTTGACTACTTCATATTTAGCCGGCTTTATTCTAATTCCTAGCTTTGGTAAAAGTGATAAATCTTCTTTAATTTTATTTCCCAGACCTATTCGTAGTCCAAGATAATATTCAAGTTGTTCCTCACTTAAATTTGCTACATCTTGAAATGTTAAAATTTTTTGATTAACCAATTTCCGATGTGCTACAAGTCCTATCAACTTTAATTGACGGATAATACCAGTTGAATCTTCCCAAGTGTTACCATTAATGCATCTCAACAAAAATAACGCATTTTTGAGAGAATTCCCATCCTTTTTAGAAATAAAGGTATCAATCATACATTTCAGCAAACGTTGACAATGTTTCAATACCAATAATCTATCTTGAATAACCGTAGCACGAATTTTAAATGACCATTCAAAGAGGGGAAATTCTAAACCTCCCAATTCATATTGTATTAACAAAGATATCTTTTGATATGTTTGATCTATAATCTGTCCTTGTTTCTTTCCGGTAAGGTAGGGAAACCTAATTAATGGTGATATATTTATTTCTTTATAAAATCGTTTTTCATTCTGCCGTATTCTTAACTCTTTGAATTCTTTACTTTTAACCAGCGTTGTTAGGACTTCATCTAGTGTTAAATTTTTCTTTATTCGAATAAAACTTTTCATTGTTTCAAAAAGGATATAGTGTCTAACCATTGCCTGTCCAAATGGAGAACAAATGAATTTGTCATCAGTAACATTTATCAACTGTTCTTCTATAAGTTCTTTAATTAATATGGCACAAAAAGCAACTAATTCTGAATCTGCATCTTTTTGTTGATTAACAATTTTTCCAATTTGCCAATAGTATTTAGGATTCTTTTGGTAACGAACATAGAAAAATGTACGTCTTAACCAATTTATTGCATCAGTTGGTGATTTTATAGTTTGGAGAGATATTTCAGAACATAAATGTTCATACATATTTAAATTTAGTGTGCTTTCCAACATATCATTTCCATCTAATAGATTTTCAAAATGCACTTTTTTGTTTGAATCAGTAATTATGATTGCACAACCCTCCTTTTCAAACTGAGGTCTCCCTGCCCTACCAATCATTTGTAATATATCTAAGTTTGAGTAATCTTTATTTGCATGAACATCCCATATACTTGTCCCCTTAATAACAGCCAGATATGCGGGCAAATTGACGCCAACAGCCAGAGTAGAGGTAGAACAGAGAATCTTTATATTACCACTCCGAAAGTTTTGCTCGACAGTGTTTCTATCTTCTAATGATAAGCCTGCATTATGAAATGCAATGCCTTTGTAAACACACTCCCTCAATGCACTGTCATTGATCCTTAAATTTAAACTAGCAGGCTTAAGCAATTGATCGGTTGGGAAGTGTTTCAATAAATATTTAGCTGTACTGATAGTAGATGATCTGGTTGGACAAAAAATTAAGACTGGTTTTCGTTTATAATGGTGGAGAATAATTTTACATAATTTCGTGTTATAGTAGGCGTCTTTTTGAAATTCATTTTTATTATTATAAAACGAAAATCCGTAAACGTGTTTTTCTAAAGATACTTGTCTAAATTCATCATTGAATGTCAACATTTTGGCAGGTTCCCCATCGCTTGATTTCAACCATTCAGCTATATCATTTATATTTGGTATTGTAGCACTTGCAGCAATAAAGCGAACATTTTGACACAAGGTATTCATTCTCGTTAAAATTACTTCCAAAGTAGCCCCACGAGTCTCACCAATTGTGTGTATCTCATCGACTAATATTAATTTAACTAAATAAAACAGTTTACTGTAATCATTCCACTTTCTGGTCAACAGATCCCATTTTTCCGGTGTTGTTATTATAATATTAGATTTTTTGATATTTTCAGACTCTTTGTAAGTAGTATCACCTGTGAACATTCCAATCGCTAAATCCAGCAACTGCATGCTGTTCCATTTATTTAGAATTTCAGTGCATAATGATTTTGTAGGTGCAATGTATAATATTTTTAAATTCATACGATCTGTTTCATCTGAATTTATAATTAAGTTAAGAATGGCTAATTCAAAAAGAACTGTCTTACCAGAACCAGTGGGTGAAGATATTATGGTGTTAAATTTGGTTTGATAAATTAGATGAAATGCTATTGACTGCATTTTGTTGAATGTTGGGAAGTTGAAGATACATCTATATCTTTCTGGCAAAATATCCACCGATATTAGAGACTGTTCTTTTATTTTTCCATGCTTAGATTTATTTGTAGTCTTCTTGAATTTTATACATTTTCTTTTTCTCATGGGTATAGACTCATCCATTTTCTGTGGAGTAAATGTATTCTCGGTTAAAAAGTTACTGTTTAATTTGTGGTTACTGCTGCTATTATTGGCTGACTCATCGTTTATAGTATCATTTGTCGAGAAATCAGCTTTGGTGAAAATAGAGTCACTATCATATGTCATAGTATTTACATCTGGAAACAAATCATTATCGTTATCATCCATATCAAGAAAATTATTATGCTGTAAAGGAAGAACAAATGGTTTATCAATTAAACTGTTGTCGTAGTTTTTTTGTCTAGTTCTTCTTTTCCTAGTATAATTAGAGTATTGGGATTTTTCTTCTTCTTCTTCTTCTTCTTCTTCTTCTGAATTTTGTTGTAAAATGTAGTTTTTTTCGTCTATTTCATTTATACTATCAGAATCACTCAAATAATTGGAATCGTAGGCTATATTGAATGGGATTGTATATTTATTTACATATTGTTGTAGGAAGAAAAGTAAGTTAGTAACTGGTTTTTTATTTAAACAAAACTTGGTGATAAACCAGTATTGGCTTGTTATATTCTGTGTGTTGAGAGTAACTAAACATACGTTTATTTGAGGAAGGTGTTTTTTTAACATATAATGTTTTTTTAAACTTTCCAAACTTAGTCACCATGAATGAGTTTTTTTCTTTCTTTGCTTCTCTTTAACAAGGTAATGCTGATACTACATGAAACTGTAGACTTTCAACCAACTGCAAGGGGAAATATAGATGTGGAAAGTGTTTAGAGGTATGTTATCTATTTTTCCTTCTATCTCCCTCTCCCTCTCCCTCTCTTGCTCTATATATATATATATATGTATGTATATGTGAGTACAGCGGTAATATCTAAATGTAAAGAATTAGCCGCCGAGCTACCCAAAATCTTCGAAAATAAAAAGAAACGACGAAAAAAGAAAAAAAAGGGGGGGACATCCAACACCCACACACCAAACAAATTCCTGCCGGAGTCCTCCGAAGAAAAAAAAAAAAAGAGGGGAAATCCAAGAGAAGAAAGAAAAGAAAAAAAAAAAGAAGTAGTCAAGTGCAATATGGATTGATACATTAAACAAGGTGGATGACATTTGAAAGATAAGAAGGTCGATATTGAGGATCCAACGTACATTGAAGAGTGAATAAGAAGTAAATACTATCTACAAGGTGTTTTCTTTTCTTTTCTTTTCTTTTTTTTTTTTTTTTTGAACAATTAGAGAGAATCAGAAAGGCAGTGGATGCATGCATAGCTTTGTTTCTTTGAATATTATCTAGTTATTTGACAAGTAGTATGAACTCATATAAGACGGATTTTGATCCAGAAAGTGACTCTGGGCGTATTGAAGAGATTGATGATGAATCTATGAGTGAACAACAAATACATGAAAGAGATAACAGTGGTAGTAGGGACGAGTATGATGATGATGATGATGATGATGATTTATTAATAGATGACACTGGTGTGGTAGTTGAAGATAATGGTGATGAAAATAATAATAATGATAAATGGATAAGTGGGAAGAGTGTCAGGGAGATGGAAGAGGATTTATTGAATTATGACTCGGATAACGATATGGATGTTCAAGAAGATGAAAATTTGTCCAATATAAGGCAGGTTGCGAATGAACTTTTACAGAAACCAGTTAGTAAAGTTGTAATAAATTATAATAGTGACAGATTCTTATTATTTGATTATAAAAAGGATAAAAATTTAAATAATAGAGATGATGTGGATTCAAACAATGCAGATACTTCTTATCATGTTATATGTTCCGACAATCAGGTAAATTCACAGCCAAGTAATGTTTTAATGGCTACCATACGTCAATTTTTGGAAGGTTATTATGGCAAACTAAAATTTACTACTAAAGAGATAGTATTAAATATACCATCTCTAGATATCACTCTTTTTGAAGATAATGTTTATAATAATCAAGTCACTTTTGAAGATATCCAGACCATTTTCAGAATTCTTAAATCAAGATCGGAACAAAATAATGAAGCTCATATTCCTGAATTTCTGACTGGTAACATTGAATTAAGAACAAGGTTTGTGGCTCGTTATAATACATTGGTAGAATTGACAGAGAGTTCAGCAACTTTACAAAATATTAGGCCGTTTTCCAATGACAAAAGTCATCCGTTGATATTAGATGATAATACTGTAGATGTACAAGAGACTGTTGTAATGAATATAGATGATGAAGAGAAGGAGGATAGGATGGAGGAGACCAAAGAAAAAGAAATAGTACAAGCAGAAGAGGTGGAGAAGGATGAAAAAGCAGAGATTGGAAATGTGGATTTGTCTAAAAAGGGACTTGATAATCAAGAAAATATGGTTGGTAACAATCAAGGGAGTGACAGTGAACATATAGATTCTTCAAGTAGAAGTAATGTTGGATACAGCATTTCCAATCATAAGGATAATGATGATGATGATGATTTATTAGAGATTGTATCAGATATTGAATAATTTAAGTGAGTTAGATGATGGTGATAATGATAGTAATGATGAAATTATCATTCCTACTGATAGCAGTGGATAAATCTGCGTTGGATTCATATGTGCTTATACACACACATATATATATACGTATGTATATATTCTTGTCATTTCAAAAATAATGGAAAATGTAAATGTATAATGTAACTAATAATATGAACTAAAGTTTTAAAATTTATAGATATAAAATCAGAACAAACGTTAATTATTGATATAATAACTGATCAACGATGAGTGTTAAATCAAAATGACAAAACAAAAGTTTAAAGAAAGGGGTAGCCAATATGTATATCAAAAAATGTAAATATTATCAAAGTAGCGTCACTTGAAAATGTTTACAAAAAAATCTTGTTTTATGTTTAGTATAAAAAAAACATTTTTTTTTACGAACTTGGTAGAACTTCATTATAAACATTTGTATGTTTAGCTTTCAACGGCAGGCGATGTCAAAAAAAAATACAAAATAAAGTCAATAAAAAATAAATCCAAATCAATTCTCTAACAACCCTCAACACTATTCATTTTATTTTATCACTTTTATTTCCTCCATTCGAATCAAAGCGTCTATAAATATGTTCGTTGAACAGTGGATTTTTGATAAATTTGAAGTTCAAGTTGAGCTAGACACTGGGAAATATTTAAAACATTATACAAAAGAATGTTTGTCACTTAATAAAAGCCAAGTGAAATACTTGAATACTTTATTTAATAAACTAATTTTTACAAAAGAAGATAGTTTGACTTGTCAGACCTTCCAAAATTTTGAAATCCTCCCTTTATTTCATGGGGTATATTTGAACAAGGTGCTAAAAGAGGTTGAACTACCAAAATGGAATCAACTCTCCTTGGAATGCAAGTGTGATTTTACTAAGAAATTTACAACCATTTTAAAAGAGAAAGTAACACTTACGGCAGAGAGTAAACTGTATTTGGAAAAAATTATATCTTTGCAAACCAGAAGTTTACATGTCGATCCGTTTGAAGTCAAAATTCTTTACTTTCAGGATACATCATATATGGTTGATCTGATTCATGTACCACAATATTTTCACAAAAGGGAAAAATTACTTATACCAAATAAATATATTGCAACAAATAAATTTCCAGATATTGAGCAAGACGTAGAACAATTAGACAAAAATGAAGACTTTCATCTACCTTCAATTGAAAATATTATCCCTAAAATACCATTAGTTTTAATGCCATTCGATACTACTGATCAATATATTTTTCATATAGATGCCAAAAACCAAAATATTAGCAACCTAACACTACCAATAGATATATTAATATGGAATGTCAAGTATAATAATTGCGAAAATAACATTATTTCAACGCTTTTTAAAGAGTTGGAACTAAAATTATTTGATATTGAATTTCATAAATTCGAATTCTTTAAATTTGCTTGCCATCAAAAATTCAAAAATAATTTAAAACAAACAAAGATTACTACGTTTTGGATATTATCCAAGATGGTATTGAAACAAATGAAATGGTCTCCATTTAAAAAATGGAATAAACCGGAAATATATGAAAAATTTCAAGATGAAAAAATACCAGCAGTTAATTTTTGTATGCCCATTTTCATTACTGGTGCCATATTATACATTCCTAATACAGATCTAGATTTATATGAAAGAGGGAAAAGTTCCATGAAAAATCTTCAAATTAACACTGAAGTTGTATTATATGATAAAAGCGATAAAGTTTTGATAGAAACAGGTAGGAGGAGAAGAGAACACACGTCAAAGGATAATATTGAAGGTGAAGATGAAAACGTCAAAAATGGTAGTTACAGATCAGTACAATCTAGTATTTTGACGGAGGAGTTCTCTGATAAAACTGCTCTAACGATACCTAAAAAAAGATCATTCCTTGATTCTGATTTACAAGCTATAATTGCAAAGAAAAAATCCCAACTGACATCGAACAAAAAAGTCAGCGATCAAACAGATAAAATGTCACAAATTTATTCTACAAGGGAAGATCTTACAGATATTTTTCAAAGTGGAATTTTTAATGACTTTGAAAATACAATTGAAGCCAGCTCTATTGAACAGATGGGAAATATACCAGACCTGTCACAGTTCGGTTCACATATGAATAACCTTTTACATGAAAGTTTTCCAATTGATTTATTTCCAAAATATAATATCAAAGACAAGTTGATTATATTTAATTCCAATAGGATCACTAATAATTATAAATTATTACAAGGGTTAATTAACCAAGATATACCGAGTTGTGCAATAATAGAGAGAGAGATATCAACAATTTGCGACGTAATTCTAAATAGTTCAACATGTGTTATATGTTTGGAATTAACAAAATTCTTTCAAAGACAATCATCTGGCAGTCTCTACTATCTCGACATATTAAAAGATTGTTTACAAGAATATAAAAGAATAAAAATAATGTTCAATTATGACCCAAATTTAATCTTATATGATAACGATATCTTTTGGAAGATATATCTATACCTCCCATTCCCTCGATTTGAACTTTTTTTTATTCCTGATGGAAGTATATCCATACTAGTTCAGTATATGAATAAGTTAATTTGGAAAGAGGCATCAACAGACATCTCTGCAGCTGATTTTGAGGGTGGCACAGATGATGAAGATCGTGGATTTGAGGAGATTGGCAATGATAGTCAAAGAGTTGAAAATATTCTACTGAAACTAAACTTTAATCCTATTTTAGCTAAAATATTAATAAAAAGATACAACAATGATCTGACCAGCATTCTTTTGCATATAAATGATGGAATCGATCCATATCTTTTAAAAATTATGACCACATCACAAATATATCGATTGAAAAAACTTAACTCTATTAACTGGTAATGAAACATAAATCTAACACTTTTTCCGTTCCTGAACAACCCAATTCTACTTTTATACTATAGGCAATTGTAAATAAAAATGAATACAATTGGTTCGATTTCCATATTTGAAGAAATAAATTGCCATATTCCCATGATTTTATCTGCCACACACACATGTATCTTCTTCTTAGCTACAAATTCTGATTAGTGTCTATATCCAAGCTGGGATTCTGTCATTTGTTCTGAAATTTTGCAATCTAATCAGAATTTTTGGGTAGATGTTAAATGAATGACTAAAGAGAGGATTTATATGCATGTATATTGATGTTGTAGGTATTATTCTAGTTGTACTCATATGGAAAATAATATAATTCCTCTTTGTATTTCACCATATTGAGAAAAGTCAAAATAGTCGAAATATAGAAGAAATAAAGTATGGTAATGAAAAAAATTGAAAAAAAGAAAAAAAAACCGATTAAACAAATTATTTTTTAAAAGTGTGTTTAAATCCCAAGTTCATAAAAATTTGCCACATATAGGGTATAAATTATACAACAAAACGCTGTTTGATATCAATATTCTTACAAGAAAGGTCAACCCAGTTCAATTAATCATTGGAGAATCTGATTATTGAGACATATTTAATTTTGTCCTTTTCCATATATCTAGACGCCTGACACAAATATAGAAACATTTGAAGAACAATACTAACTAATCTAAAATGAATCACGATCCTTTTAGTTGGGGTAGACCTTCCGATGAAACATATGGTACTTACAACGATACAATTGCTAATGCTTCCCCATTCCCAAAAATGAATACACAACAACCAATCATTACAGGTACATCTGTGATTTCAATGAAATATAATAACGGTGTCATCATTGCAGCAGACAATTTAGGTGCATATGGTTCTCTTTTACGTTTCACTGACGTTGAAAGATTGATTCCAGTGGGAAAAAGCACCGTTGTTGGTGTATCTGGAGATGTCTCTGATATGCAACATATTGAACAAATATTATCAGACTTAGAAATCGAAAATAATTATGATAATTCCTATGCGGACAAAGAAGAGGCTTTGAAGCCAAGTTATATATTTGAATATTTATCCACATTGATGTATCAGCGTAGATCTAAGATGAACCCGCTTTGGAATGCAATAATTGTGGCAGGTGTTGAAGATGACAAACCATTTTTAAAATATGTGAATCTATTAGGTGTAACGTATTCTTCTTCAACATTGGCTACAGGTTTTGGTGCACATTTAGCTATCCCATTGTTAAGACGTGTTATTGATCGTGAAGAAGATATTGAATCAACCAATTTGGAATTAGCAGAAAAGACCATATTGGAATCTATGAAAGTTTTATATTACAGAGATGCACGTTCTTCAAGGAAATTTTCTTTAGCTATCATTGATAAAGAACAAGGTTTAATTTTCAGAAAGGGATTACAAGTGGAGAACATGAGTTGGAAATTTGCAAAAGATATTAAAGGTTATGGTACACAAAAGGTTTGATCGTGAAATAGTTTGAAAGCTGAAATTTTAAAATCAAACACATCCATCTTATAATCGTTTATAGCCAATTTTTTTTTGTACTCATTTTATAATAAGCCTTAGAGAGATATATTACAAGCGAGCTTTTGATATAAATATAAATATATACAAATATCGCTGTGTATAAGAATTATTTTTACTATTTAAAGTTGCAATAATTGTTCATTTTTTTTATCTAAAAGTTGTATATGATGGAAACAGTATTATCTCAACTCTTTCCTTCTTTTAATACTGATTTCCCTCATCAACTTTGTAGTACGTTTTATTGAATAAGTGTTTCTCAGTTTCTATCCTTGGCAACCCTTTGAAAGTATAAATTTAGGAAGAAAATTGTATATAAAAGGTTTATTTAATTAATAAACATTAAAGCATATACATATATACGTATATACAAATATATGTTCATATGTCTCTATCTCTCTCTGTATATTTTTGTTTATGTTTTTAATTGGTGGTTGCGAGCTATATACATCTCGTATTTCTATTGAGCTTACAGTTACCTTGTATTTTATATTTTATTCTGAATAAAACAGCAAGGAAAGGAATCTGACAGGGAAAGTAACCAGGAGAAGTTAATAGTCGAATCCAAAAGCAAACAACTGTGGGATGACAAACTATATAATAGAAAAATAACCGTGACAAAAGGTTTATGCCAAAGATACACAAGATATACAAGCGAAGAATAAACCCAGAAGAATATTTATCGGATATATAAGCTAAAAGGGGGAGCATATACAATATAAATGGCCTGCTTTGAAGTGATTATATTAGGTGGCTTAGGTGGTCCATCTGAATTCTCTAACCAATGTTTTATGGTTAGACCGCTTGATTCTGATAATTTGAAGTCAATTTGTATTGATGGTGGTGCTGGTGTAGGTCATATTATGGATGCTTTACTTATCTCCAATGAAGATAGAAATATTACGATGGAAGACTTTAACACAGTTAATGATGATTTCAATGGATATTTTAAGAGGTGTAACAAGGACTATAAAGATATACATTCTAGTGTGGATCTGGATCGATTGACAGATAAGAAAGTACAATACAATACAATACCCTTAACTGATACAATGGATACAGTTATGCTTGGATTTTCTAATAAACTGGTAACTATGTTAAAGGATGAACCAACAGTACTTCAGAAAGCCTACAGACTATACCAAGGAATTGTCAGTTATTTTATTACACATCCACATTTAGATCATATTAATGGTATGATCATAAATTCTCCATTACTTGTTGACAAGGAGGTGCAAAGTGAAAAGACAATATATGGGTTAGATTTCACCACAGATGCTTTAAAAACGTGTATTTTTAATGATATAATATGGCCGAATTTATCTGATTCTAAAATTGGTAAACTTCGAATAAAAACTTTAACTGAAGGTAATAGTCATCAATTAGTGCAATTCCCAGAATGGGAGATTATACCGTTTAAATTGTGCCATGGAACCAAAGTTACCAATGGGGAAAGATGCTACAGTACAGTATATGTGCTTCGAAATAAGATCCAAAAGGATGCACTTGTCTTTTTTGGTGACATTGATTATGACCAAAGACTGGTGATAGATAAGGACCAAGTGGATCTATTGGACATCTTTTGGGACTATTTAGTTACATGTATACCTTTAGAACATCTGGGTGGCATATTTATTGAATGTTCAAGTTCAAGCAACGTAGCCGACAAACAACTATATGGTCACCTTTCACCAAAACATTTGATAGAGTCCTTAAAAACATTATATGACAAATATGTTTTCATATCTGATAATGGTAGTGAAAACACAAGACAAAAGTTTAAACTGAATGTTATTATCACCCATGTTAAAATGGTGGCAGATTCGAAAGATTCCAGAGAGACTATTTTGAAAGAACTGAAAGTGTTAGCTAAAGAATATATTGAACTTCAAGATATAAATTTCTTTTTAGCTTTGAATAAATATAGATTTATCCTGTAGAAATAATATACACAGCCCAATAAAAAATAATAATGAAAAAAAAAATAAAAAGAAAATAAATGAGACATTACAATAATACTAATATTCTATAGTGGTATTTGAGAAAGATATATATATATATAAGTATATGTATATAAACTTACGCAAGAAAAAAAGAAGCTTTTTTCTTTTTGAAAATTCTATATGAAAAATCTGAACCATGTGTGCATAATAAATATCTTCAATTTGATTATCCATAAAGAAAATTGTTGCTGGAATTAGGTTGAATCAAGATTTGTTTTTCCATGCTTTATACCTTTCACTTAGAACATCCTCTCCATTCACTATACCTTCGTATTCCGGATCATCTGATTCTATTTCAATCAGTTTCAAATGATTGTTATCTAATATCAATTTAAACGGTTTGATAATCTCAGAATCATTTTCATGAGGCACTATTTTCAATAACCATTCAGAGAATAGACCATACCATTTGATTGCATTAGTACATTTAGTCGCCAACTCCGGATTACGTTCCTTGAATAAAACCGGGATTTCTTCGGTAGTGAACTCTTCTACAGTCTTTAAAACATTATTGTTATCATAGAACCCATAAATAATCTTGGGTATACCCATTAGAAAACATCTGAGCCAAGTCTTAAAGATTAAATTTTCGAATTTATGTGAATCATTTAGATTAGAGATAATTGGTGATATACAAAGTTTTGTATAGTGTTTTAAATTATCTTTGTTATCTTGTTTAAAATCATAAATACAACTAATCTCCCCACTGAGCAAGAATTTCGATTTACTTATACCAGTCTTGACTAGAGAGAAAAATCTGTCGCCATTATTTGATATTTTCCTATGTCTTTTCTCGAGGGTATCTCTTTCAACGTATGGCAAAGGTTGTGTTAACGTGGCAACTGTTTCAAATTTAAAAGGAATATAATCTTGTACGTCGAACGGGTTTTTTGAATTGCTTTGCACAGTCATATCTTTAATATATAACCGTCCTCTGTATGATATTAGTCTCATGTCAATTGGATTAATCTTAGAATTTTCAAATGATGAACATATTAGCTTTACGATGGTTTCACTGTAGGCAACAATATCACATTTTAGACATTTACGTTTCAGAGTCTCGTATTGGATTATTGTCTCCAGGATTGGTTCCAAAGTAGCGACATCTTTGAAAGATTGCAGACAATTTTTAAATTTTTTGAACCCACTGTTAAGATCGATATCTATGTCAATGCTACTATTTGGTAGATAATAATACTTCAGTTTTCCATCATCGAAGGGGAATATATCACCTTGTTGGTTTCTAGAATAGTATGCAACTTCTTTTGGTTGTTTAAGAGCTGTTGTGGTGCCCTTTTGATTAATGAAAAGACTAGCTGAAATTGCCATTGTGTGTGTGTGTGTGTGTCTGTCTGTCTGTAGCTCTTTTACTAATAGAAAGAAAAATAATACTAGTATAAAACCAATAAACTGGGAGGATATCAAACTAGTGACTTTATCATTTTTCGTAGGTGATATATTTCTTATTTAGTGTCATGTCATCGCTATCCCACTGCATTAAATGAACTTATTTAATTAATTTTGTCGATGCAAAAATTTATCGACCGTTGTTATGCTAAAAACGGAAATATTTTGTGCCCAAGATTTTATCAGCATTTAAAAAAGGGCTGGCACTCGGGCGGATTCGAAGGAATTGAAGGCGGGAAGGTCAAGCCGGGCACATTTCCGGAAAATACCAGTGTGACACTCTGAAATTCTGAAATTCCGTCTGCGGAATGCCGCGGGATGCCAAATGAACAGACCACAGTACATTAAACGTAGACAGATAGAATAAGATAGAGATAGAGAGTGTGAGTGTATAAGAGTGAGAGTGAGAGTGTGTGGTGGTATATAATATATGATGTACAGTGGTGAGCATACAGACTGTAGGTTTGTGTGGACTGTATGGCTATGAATCCTCTGCACTTGCACATAAAAAGTAGAGAGTAAGTAAGCCCAGCCAGCAAGAGAAGTCCAGAAACCGCTGTCCTGCAGGCGGTTACCGCTTTGGGTAGTAACCGCTGGCAGTCTTCAGTCTTCAGTCTTCAGTTTTCGGTTTTCGGTTTTCTGGACTTCTCTTTTTCTCTCTGGAAACGCAGAGAATTTGAAAACTGTTCAAAATGATAAACATGCAAAAACAAAACAAGATGAAGTAAAAACAAGATTAAAAGGACCATCTGATAATTCCATACTCAAGTTTCCCTCTCTCGTCTTACCCTTCTCCCTCTTCTCCCCCCTCCCATTCAAATACAGTCGCAAAAAAAAAAATGTCTGCTACTTTGGTTATCAACGGTAAGGCACCAGTAGTCGCCTACGGTTCCTTAATTGCTGCTCGTATCGTCAATGCTTCTAAACCAGACACTGTCACCATCGAATTTGTCGATGACAAAAAGGCTGCTCCAGCCACTTTCAACAGCGATGCTACGGACTGTTTCAACAGACTAATTGCTGCCTTCCCAGAAGTCTTCGGCGAAGCCGTTGATTCTGATACTGTCTCTCCATGGGTCAAGGCCTCTGAGGAAGAATTCGTCATCAAAAACTTCCAAAAGTTGGCCCAATCCTTGGAAAAATTGGACCAGCAACTGAATCTAAGGACTTTCATCCTTGGCGGTATAAGATACTCTGTCGCTGATATCGCCGTCTGGGGTGCTCTAAGATCCAACGGTATGGTCGGCTCCATCATTAAGAATAAAGTCGACGTCAATGTGTCTCGTTGGTACACCCTTTTGGAATTAGATCCAGCCTTCGGTGGGGCTCATGAATTCTTGACTAAATCCTTGCAAGATTTGAAAAAAGCTGCCTCCTCAGGAAAGAAGAAAGAGAGTCACAAGGCAAACTTCGAAATTGACTTGCCTGATGCCAAGATCGGCGAAGTCGTCACTCGTTTCCCTCCTGAACCATCCGGCTATCTACATATCGGTCATGCAAAGGCAGCTCTGTTGAACCAATATTTTGCTCAGGCTTATAAAGGTAAGCTGATCGTTAGATTCGACGACACCAACCCATCCAAGGAAAAGGAGGAGTTCCAGGACTCTATCTTGGAAGATTTGGAATTGTTGGGCATAAAAGGAGATAAGGTCACTTACTCCTCCGACTACTTCCAACAAATGTACGACATGTGTGTCCAATTGATTAAAGAAGGGGGTGCCTACTGTGACGATACCCCAACTGAACAAATGAGAGAAGAACGTGGTGAAGGTATCCCATCTGCTAGAAGAGACCGTTCCGTGGAAGAAAACTTGAGGATTTTCACCGAAGAGATGAAGAATGGTACCGAAGAAGGTTTGAAGAATTGTGTTCGTGCAAAGATTGATTACAAGGCCTTGAATAAGACTTTGAGAGACCCCGTCATCTACAGATGTAACTTGACTCCACATCACAGAACTGGTACCACTTGGAAAATGTATCCAACTTACGATTTCTGTGTCCCAATTGTCGATTCTTTAGAAGGTGTCACCCATGCTCTAAGAACCATTGAATACAGAGATCGTAACGCTCAGTATGACTGGATGTTGCAAGCTTTGCATTTAAGAAAAGTCCATATCTGGGATTTTGCTCGTGTCAACTTTGTTAGAACTTTATTATCAAAGAGAAAATTACAATGGATGGTCGATAAAGGTTTAGTCGAAAACTGGGATGATCCAAGATTCCCAACCGTTAGAGGTGTTAGAAGAAGAGGTATGACTGTGGAAGGTTTAAGAAACTTCGTCCTATCCCAAGGTCCATCAAGAAACGTTATCAATTTAGAATGGAATTTAATCTGGGCCTTTAACAAAAAGGTCATTGACCCAATTGCTCCAAGACATACAGCCATTTCTGCTCCGGTCAAACTTCACATCGAAGGCGCTCCAGAGACACCAAGGGTCGAAATGAAACCAAAACACAAAAAGAACCCAGATGTTGGTGAAAAGAAAGTCATCTACTACAATAATGTGGTCATCGAAAAGGATGACGCTGATTTGATCAATGCCAACGAAGAAGTCACTTTAATGGACTGGGGTAACGTTATCATTACTAAGAAGAATGAAGACGGTTCCTTAGAAGGTAAGTTGCATTTAGAAGGTGATTTCAAGAAGACTAAACATAAGTTGACTTGGCTAGCAGACACCAACGATGTTGTCGCTGTTGATTTGGTCGATTTCGATCATTTGATCTCCAAGGATAAATTAGAAGACGATGAAAACTTCGCCGATTTCTTGACCCCACAGACTGAATTCCATACTGCTGCCATCGCTGATTTGAATGTTAGAGATATGAAAGTTGGTGATATCATCCAATTTGAAAGAAAGGGCTACTTCAGATTAGATTCTTTGCCAAAGGATGGTAAACCTTACACTTTCTTCACTATCCCAGATGGTAAGGCCGTTAACAAGTATGGTGCTAAGAAATAATTCACATAACATATATTGTGAAATGATTGTAGGTCAATATATATATATATCTATATATGTGTACTTATGTTCTTCTTTTATTTAAAAAAGAATCTTTTTTACAATAATGATTTAAGCTGATTAAAGAAGGTAATATATTAAGGTATATGTGATAATGTATCCCAGGGCTATTGACTTAGTACACAGATCACAAATCCTCTATGGTTGACTGTTGTCAAGATCTAGTGGCTTCTTCTTCGTCTTCTTGTTATTATAGAGAAACCTCATCCGTTATAGTTGGATATTTTCTCCCAGTTCCATCATTCCAGACGAATCTATAAGTTTTTTTTTTATTTTTTATTTTTTTTTTTGCTACTGAAAAGTCGAATATTTGACTGATGAGAGAAAGGTTACAGATACAGTGAAGATAAAATAAATAGTGTTAGATGCAAACTATCACAAACCCCTTGCATACGCTACGTAATAAAATTGAAATAGTCACAGTTTATTGAAATAAGTTGTGAAAAATAGTAACCAACTAAGATAATAAAAAAAGAATAGTAAATCATTAAGGCAGAAAAAGATATGTCTGATTTGGATGAAGATTTATTAGCTTTAGCAGGCGCAGGGGAGGTAGACGAAGAAGAGGAGGAAGAAGTTTTATTGTCCACTTCAAAGAGAACAAAACAACATCAGGAGAATGCTTCCTCCAAAAAGAGAAGAATCGATGTAGATAGTGAAGAGGAGGATGAAGAAGATGATTACAATCCTAATGTTGTCTCTGCTGGTGGATATAAGGGACAAATATCCGACGAAGAATCTGAAGAGGAACCAAATCCATTCCCATTGGAAGGTAAATATAAAGATGAGGAGGATCGTGAACGTTTGGAATCCTTACCTGAAATGGAACGTGAAACTTTGTTATTTGAAAGATCTCAGATTATGCGTAAATATCAAGAAAGGAGATTGTTTAGAGAACGTAAGAGACAACAAGAAATTAACAAAAATAGAATGTCTAGGACTAGATCATCTGGGAGAACAACACATGCTACTGGTCACAGCGAGCTGATGTCTTCGCAATTGTCCCAATTAAAGAAACAAAGAGAAAAGAAACAGAATCGTCATTACAGTGATGACGATGATGAATATAAAGAGGATAAGGATGAGGAGGAAGATGACTATGAAGACGATTATAAAGATGATGATGATGATTATTATGAAGATGAGACAGATTATAATCCATTGGCAAGAAAATCGAAGTATGATGAACGAACTCGAAGTGATAATGAAGTTGAGTGGGCAGAAGAGGAGGACAGAGATTCAGATTTGAACGATTTTAATAAAATAAAGATTGGGCGTTCCTTTGTGACGAAATTCTGTTTTTATCCTGGCTTCAACGATTTAATGAAAGGTTGTTATGGTAGAGTTAATGTTGGTATAAATAAACGTTCTGGTCAGCCAATGTATCGTATGGTGAAAATTGAAAGAGTCTTTTTACAAAAACCGTATAGTATGGGTAAATTTTATACAAATCAATATTTTGGTGTCACGCAGGGAAAAGATAGAAAAGTAGTCCAAATGAATTTCTTCAGTGACGGTTTAATTACACAAAGTGAATTTGATAGATATTTGAATGCATTGGATAAATCAAATATCACAAAACCATCATCACATGTTTTAAATAACAAGAGTAAAGAGTTGTTCTCATTTGTAAATGAGCCACTAACCGAAAAGACGACTAATGAAATCATTCGTAATAGAATGTTATTTAATAAAAAATTATCTGGTACTAATGCAGTTATTGAAAAGACTGTGCTGAAAAATAAATTACAATATGCTCGTGAGACTGGCAATGAAAGAGATATAGCTAAATATTCTGCACAGTTAAGAAATTTTGAAAAGAGAATTAGTACATATGAGAAGCATCATGAAAATGATCAAACTGGGACCAAAAAATTGGGTGCCTTAACGTCAAAGAATAGAAAATTGAATATGGACAAAATTAGACACGCAGAACATTCAAAGAAGGAAAAGACACCCTCTATTGATTCCAAGACGGACCCATTTAGTAGATTAAAGACAAGAACTAGGATGTACTATCAAGAAGTCCAACAAGAAGAAAATGATAAAGCTAAAGCACTAGCTCAACAGAGACAGATAGAAGAGGATAAAGAGGATAAAGAACGTAAAGAGAAAGAACTATTGTTGGCCAATTTCAAGAGGTTAGGTGGATTAGAAAATATAATTGGATCTATTGATATTAAGTTTAATATTGATATCTAGCTATAGTACCAGGTTTCTTAATAGAACGTTTGCTTTTATATTTTCTATCTGCCTTAAAAAAAGAGAGTGCATTTGCAAAGTATGTTTTTGTTTTACTAGTTTCCCTATCTTGTATGCTATGTTATGTAACAAAATTATGAAAATATTTAGTGCAAATAATAGTTTTATAGATACATGGAGGACGGGGGGTTACTATGGACATATCTATGAATATACATATTATGTCATCAAAAAATGAACTTCCTTCTCAAGATGGCTTTAAAAATGAAAATTAACAGAACAAAAAACGAAAATGTAAAGAATTAGTTGGCACATTATATGTCTTTATTAGCAGGTGAAGAAAAGAGGCGATAGTTTCGATTCCATACAACTAATCATTTAAAGTGTGTATACAGACTAAATATTAAATTAGACATTTGTATGTAACTGACGGAATTACACTCCTTGAATGATGGAATAAAGGGAAAGAAGAAACAGAAAAAGATGACACAGTCAGATTTGGCAAATGATATTACAAGGCTCGTTTATGCAGAGTATGAAAAGCTGAAATCAACAAACAAACCCCAAGTAAAATCCAATGGAATAAGAGAATGCACTGTATTAGCTTCAATAGTAGCTATACGTAAAGACGAACAATCAGTAGATGATTCAATACATATTCTTACATTGACTACTGGTGTGAAAGCTGTTCCTGATTTGGAACTTTTTAGGAGTAAGGGTAAGATAGTCCATGACTCACATGCAGAAATATTGGCAATTAGAGGGTTTAATGTTTTTCTTTTAAATGAAATGATCCAGTTGAAGAACGGTAAAAGTTCTCGATATCTTTTAGAAATTGTTAAAAATAGTAATAAGGGCGATATATGGAAATATAAATGGAATTCCCAATGGTCTTTAGCGTTATTCATATCTAGACTCCCTTGTGGGGATGCTAGTATGGACACAATGGAATTGACGTGTATTACTGAAGACGAAAGATTAATCAATATCTCCGATGATGACCCATACCAGTATTTGATGCCATCAAAGCAACAGACGTTACGAGGTCGATTCAATTTCAAAAAGAAAGGGTATGTAAGGACAAAACCGGGGCGTCAAGATTCTAAAATGACCTTATCTAAATCATGTTCCGATAAGATTTGTCTTCGTCAAGTGATTTCATTGAATAATGTACTGACATATAGTTTAATGGAGTCCCCTGTGTTTTTGAAATATATGATAATTCCCGATGTTGATGCACAGGCAAATGCTGCATTATATAGATGTTTCCAACAAAGATTGCAGAACTGCCCTTACCCTGTTCATTCTTTCGAGATCCTCTCAAGTAAAGGATGTTTTATTGATGATATTTCCAAAGATAAAGAACCAAGTCCAGTTAGTGTTATAAAAATATTTAATGATCCAGAGAATTGTATTTTAGAACAAGCAATTGTTAACGGAGTTAAGAATGGAACGTATACAAAGCCAAATAAACCATTACGAAAGGGTTGTGAATCCATAGTTAGTAGATATGGTCTATGGAAAAAATACATTGAGTTATTTCCAAACAGAGATTTTAAAGGTTACACATATGAAACATACAAAAGAGAATTTAACAGTAAGAACAAAGTGAGAAGTGATATGATTTTAGCCGTTAAAAAATGCCTTACAAAGGGAGAAGATTGGATACCCACTAAGAATGACGATTTTGATCTCTAATTTGAAAAGAGATTGCGTGAACATTCCTTAATTATGGATGGAAAAAAAAAAAAAGAAGAAGAAGAAGAAGAAAGGAAGGAGGAAAGATGAGAACAACTAAGTACGAAGGTCTTAGTAATCGAGAGTCTTTAATTAAGCAACAGAATGCTATTCATACTCACAGTTACAGTCTTAATAAATTGCTTGGTGGATTCATAGATCATGTTGGCCATTGGATCTGCCCATTTCGATCACCTCATGAAATTGCATGCAATTTTGTTCTGCGGAATGTGATTCCGGGCAGATTTTGTATTTTGTTTCCTCATTCCGCCAAATGTTTTCTTTGTTTTTTTTTTTGTGACAAGAAATTGATTAAAGGATGAGGAGACTATTAAAAAATAGAATTTATAATAAGAGATTATCATGAAATGGGTGGTGGTAAATAAAGAAAACAGATCCTAATAAAGGGCTACTGGTTGGTATATATTGATTGGAAGAGAGCAGGACTGGTAAGAAGAGATTTTGTCCAAAGATTGAAATGAATTATAGTGAAATTGATGCCGTTCTAGATTCATTGACTCCGACAGAATTATTAGTCCCAACCTCTGGGAGTAATAGGCAACCTTTTAAGAATATTTTAGAACTAAATGGTGAAAAGACTGGAGGGGATCAATCTGCTGATACCTTTATTAGTGTTGGGATCGACAGTGATGACAGTAGAGAACATGAAGGTAGTGATGACTCAGTAGACATAGACAAGAAATTGTCTAAAGCTAAGGCAAGGTTACATCGTAGGTATTTAAGAGGCATTCAGCAATTATCTCAAATGGAAGAATTCACCAATATTAGTAATCTTGCATATTGGAAAGCATCCTCATTTAAGACTTCAAATCCGATTGAAAATGTTATAAATGATGATCCGGAATCTTATTGGCAAAGTGATGGTAGTCAGCCACATATTGTGGATATCTATTTCAGCAAAAGGATAGAACTTGCATTGCTAGCTGTCTTTTTTGGGTTTGAAATCGATGAATCTTATAGTCCAAAAGTGGTCAAGTTATATGTTGGTGATAGTATATCTGATTTAATATATTATGAAGAATGGTATGTTGGTAAGATAACCCAATGGTATATAAAAAAGTTCCCCAGTTTGGAGGATACAGATGGAAAGCAAAATATCCCTATTAAATGTCATGTATTAAGATTAGCGTTTCCTGTAAACCATGACAATGGGAAAGATACACATCTGAGAGGTGTTCGAATATTTACGAGAGACAACAATAATAATAGAATCTTATCAATGATTGCAAATAATACAAATACCACAATAAATGATACAGATCGTATCTTGGCAAGCGTAGATCCTAAAAGTAAGTATAATGATGGATATTTTACAATCAGATGACAACATTGATGGAAATAAAATTATTGTGATCGACAATCTATCTTCTTTTGTGATTCGTATATATGCAAGTGTGTTGGTTATTTATTCTACTTCGTCAAAAAAAATTGGCTGGTATTCCAATCTTTAGTGGTGATCATTTGCTAATCGTTTCATTTCCAATCTTTCCAGCAATACTCCCAAAACTACCTATTTGCATCTGGGACAGATCCTTTGAATAAACAGTGGCACCAATTTTCTCTCTTTTTTTTTTTGACCTTTTTCGTTATATTTTGATACCTCTCTCTCTCTTTCCATTAACTACTTACTATTCATTATTATTTGCTTGCATTATTTTTTTTTTAAAAAAATTGTTTTTTTATTTTTCATTATAGAATTTAAAAAATAAAAGTGAAAAATTTTATTTCAGTTTTAGAGAGAGAAATTGATGTGTTTAAGAAGATTGTATCATTTAGGTGAATTGCAACTTCCAAAGTAAGAATTGGCTTTGACCATTTTTACTAACTGAAATACACAAATATATTTATACATTTATATATATATATATATATATATATAAATCGAATCCAAAAGTGCTGGGTGTTGTGATGTCTGATATAGGGAACGTGTCAAGATTATTATCCGAATCTGTGATTGCTTCGACAGCTAAAACTTCAGAAAGAAGCTTAAAGGAGTTGGAAAATCAAGATGGCTTTGGCTTAACTTTATTACATGTAGTGGCATCCTCCAATCTTGCTATTTCGACTAGATTGGCAGGTGCTTTATTTTTCAAGAATTTTATTAGAAGGAAATGGGTTGATGAAAATGGGAACCATTTATTATCTGATGATCAAGTGGAATTGATTAAGAAGGAAATTGTCCCATTAATGATTTCTTTACCAAACAGCTTACAAGTTCAAATTGGTGAGGCAATCTCTTTGATTGCAGATTCCGATTTTCCTCAACGTTGGCCTGATCTTTTACATGATTTATCAGGGAAACTGTCTCCAAATGATATGGTATTAAATAAAGGTGTATTGACTGTGGCACATTCTATATTTAAAAGATGGAGACCTTTGTTTAGGTCAGATGAATTATTCTTGGAAATTAAGCTAGTTCTTGATGTGTTTACTGTTCCATTTCTAAATCTGTTAAAATCAGTCGACGAACAAATTGACGCCAATGTTAATAATGTGTCGCAATTAGAGAAATTAATGGATGTTTTGTTACTTTTAACCAAACTGTACTATGATTTTAATTGTCAAGATATCCCAGAATTCTTTGAAGATAACATTACGGAGGGTATGGGAATTTTACATAAATATTTATCCTACAATAACCCATTATTAGAAGATCCAGATGATCCAGATCATGTCACTACCTTAATTAAAGTAAAATCTTCTATCCAAGAAGTGGTCCAATTGTACACAACTAGATATGAAGACGTTTTCGGTCCAATGATCGATAGTTTTATCGAAATTACCTGGCAACTATTGATTTCTGTTTCAGAAGAACCTAAGTATGATATTTTGGTCTCTAAATCTTTGGCATTTTTGACCGCTGTAAGTCGTAATCCAAGACATTTTACTATCTTTAACACTGAGGATGCAATGAGTAGAGTCACTGAACAGATAATTTTGCCAAATGTCACTTTGCGTGAGGCAGATATTGAATTATTTGAAGATGACCCAATTGAATATATTCGCAGAGATTTAGAAGGTTCAGACGATGATACAAGAAGAAAAGCATGTACTGATTTCTTAAAAGAGTTGAAAGAAAACAATTGTGATTTGGTGACAAACATTTTCTTGAATCATATGAAATATTTCTTCGAAAAATATCAATCTAATCCAGTTGAATTTTGGAAGTTTAAAGATTTATATGTTTATCTATTTACTAACTTAGCTATCGATGGTTCATTGTCTAATAATGGTGTTTCGTCTACTAATCCACTTTTAGATGTGATTGATTTTTTCAAGACCCAGATTTTACCAGATTTGACTAGTTCCTCAATTCCACATCTTATTTTAAGAACAGATGCCATCAAATTTATCTATATCTTCAGAAATCAATTAAGCAAGAACCAATTGATCGAACTGATGCCGTTTTTAGCTGGGTTTTTGCAATCAAATGAATATATTTTATATACATATGCTGCTGTTACCATTGAAAGGATTTTAACTATTAGAGAGTCTTTAACATCTCCAAAGTTAATTTTCACTAAAGATGATGTAGCAGGTAGTGCAGAAGTTTTGTTAAGAAATTTGTTTGGTTTAATTATGAAACAAGGTTCTACCCCAGAAAAATTAGCAGAAAATGAATTTTTGATGAAAGCCAGTTTTAGAGTCTTACAAACAGCAGAAACTTCCATCATATCAACTTATCCAGAATTAATGAATCAATTAATTTCTATTGTAACAATTGTTTCCAAGAATCCATCAAACCCAAGATTTTCACATTATATTTTTGAATCAATTGGTGTGATATTTAATTATTCAACTTCCGATATTTTACCTGGTTTGATTGATTTGATTATGCCAAGTTTCCTACGTATCTTATCAGAGGATATTCAAGAATTCATTCCGTACATTTTTCAAATTTTGGCCTTTTGTGTAGAGAAGGGATCCAGTGTTCCAGATTCAATAAAACAGTTGGCTCAACCACTTTTGGCACCATCAGTTTGGGAATTAAAGGGTAATGTTCCTGCAGTAACTAGAATGTTAAGAGCGTTTATTAAGACAGATATATCTGTATTTCCTGATTTGATTCCAGTTCTGGGTGTTTTCCAAAGATTGATCGCTTCTAAAGCCTATGAAGTGTATGGGTTTGAGTTACTAGAGGATATTATGTTAACTATTAATCTTGATAAATTGAGACCATATATGAAACAAATTGCTGTACTTCTATTACAAAGATTAAAGACGTCAAAGACTGAACGATATGTCAAGAGGTTGGTGGTCTTTTTAAACTTACTAACCCTTAAATACGGTGGTGATTTCATGATCCAATTTATCGATGAGGTGCAAGATAGTGTGTTCCAACAAATTTGGACAGCTTTCGTTATACCTACTATTCCAACAGTAGCCAATTTATTGGATCGTAAAATCACAATTGTTGGTATCTGTAAATTAATCTGTGAAAATTCACTTTTTATAAACAAATATGGAGCAAATTTATTGGTTCCAACATTGGATGTTACAATTAAAAGTATTATTAGTGATAACCTTGGACATTTAAATACTGAATATATCGATTTGGATAACATGGAAGAAATTTCCACATTTGGTTCCTCCTTCAGCAAGTTGGCATCAGTTAGTGAAAAGCCATATGATCCAATACCTGAAATAGATTTGAGTCAAGGTTTTAAGAATTATATTGCTAATGATATAAAAAAATTTTTCAATGCAAACAATTCCAATATCGATACAAATACAATTATTTCACAATTAAGTAATGAATCTCAAAGTGCATTAAACCAAATTATGAACAGCTAAGAGAATTGCATAAATAGGTATGTATAAAAGTTAAGTACATTTATATTAATTTATTATTAAATAATAATAGTAATGGTGCTGGTGCTGGTGGTGAGAGTGGTGGTAGTTATAGTAATAGTAATAAATCAAGAAGGGAAATAGCTGTTCTATATTGAGTATTTTTTTTATATATATGACGATGTACACACCCATTCTAATACGATTGATTGTTAGATATAAATAAATGTAGATATAAATGCTAGATACTTGGGATATAGAAAAGTTTTTCTGGACAAAGATATCGTATAGATATTTAAATTTCATAAAAAGGGTATATGTTTGTGCTTGAAATAATATTCCAAAATAATATTTTTTGTCAAGTTAAAATCTATCATATTAAAAGTAAATAATCCATATATAAATATATTGACACTGTCAAGTTTAAGCCAAAAGTTTTCGCTAATATTATTTTTTGTTTGATTTTACCTTGTTTTTATATCAAAAACTTGATGACCTTTTTAAAATTAATTATTTATTTACAGGAGAAGCTGTGGTATTAATACCTATCTTATCTATTGTTGGTTCACTTTTTATTTTTATAGCATCAGGAATACTAATATTACTATTTGTTGATACTGTATTGTTTTGTTTATTAGTATTATTATTCCGACTATTATTCTTATTGTTGTCAGTGTTATCAGTGTTAGCATCTTTATTAGTTGATTTCATTTCACTATCTTCTTTTGCATCTTGTGCTGCCTTTTCTTTAGCTTCTTTTTCCTTTAAAGCTTTAATCTCTGCAGCAGTTAGGAATCTGCCACCTTGACCTCTTGGTCGTCTCATGGCATGTTTATGTCTTGATTCATGTAAATATGGTTTTCTTTCCCTTGAAATACGTAATCTTTCTTCCAATTTAGCTCTTGCATAACGTCTTTTTAATATTCGATAATATTGTTTTGCATTAACGTAATAAGGTTGTTCATTACTATACGGATCTTCATCGGCGTTTGTATTTGTACTAGTATTTGTATCATTATTCAGGTTATTGGTATGATTATCACTATTATTATTGTTGTTGTTGTTGTTGTCGGGTTGATCTAGTGGGGTATCAAGGCCATTGATAAAGGGTAGATCATCTACTATAACTTCAGCTGTCTGTAAAGATGTTGAATTAATACCAGGACTCGTTTCTTTTCTGTGTTGTGGTTGTAGTTGTTGAGGTATTTGTTTGGTGGTAGTTTGTGATCCATCCACATGCCCTTCTTGATTAGTCAAATTTTTACTAATACCAGGGGATAGAGATATATTATTATTATTATTTTTATTATTATTATTAGTATTATTATTATTTGTAGCTGAATTGATTGCATCAATAAAGGGCGGAAAAGCTTCTGTCCCTGTTGTAAATTGAGATGTAAATTTATTATCATTTTTGGTATTAGCTGTACCATTGCTATTATTATTATTATTATCATGATTATTACTATTATGGTTATTATTATTATTATTTAACTCATTCAATATATATAATTCAATTGATTGAGTATCAGGTTCTAGTGTAGTTGTCTGTATATTAGATTGGTTGTTAATATTATGAGTATTATTATTAGTACTATTATTTAATGCAGTTTCTGATAGATTAGTTATTGAATTTGGTGCCTTTGGTATAGGGGTATTAATATCTGTTATGATGCTTGCGTTCTGATAATTAATATTTGTGGTGATAGAACTAGTACTATTATGCTGATGAGTATTATTACCATTATTCGTGTTGTCTTTGTTAGTATTCAAATCATGTCTCCTGTTAGAGAGAATACCATCTATTGAAGTGTTATTATTGATCAGATCAGCGATATGTTGTTGTTGTTGATGATGGTGGTGGTGGTGGTGGTGTTGAGTAAGATCTGAATCTTGGGGGTTTGAAGGACCGTTATTGGGCTCGATCATGTCGGATTCCAAGGGTAAAAAATTGTCTTCTTCAGTATGGATCATGGTAAAAGAATGGAAAGGAAAGAATATAGATAAAGAAACGTATTATACATGTAAATTCTTAGGGGGGGGAAACGATATGGGATAAGAGCAAATTGAGACGAGAATGATAATGGTAACGATTAGGTGATGGAGGAGAAGAATAGTGCTTGAATTGTGGATTCGTCAATTCAACTAGTATTGAACACACAGTAGACAAATAGAGTTATGGGGGGTGTTAATAACTAAGAAGAAGAATAACAGCGGTACGAATCTGATTAGGTAGGCTATATGAGTGTGTATACCAGAGAGAGATAACACATGGTTTTCCAAACTGTAACTGGCGTAAACCCACTCTTTAAGTAATGACTTCTATATCTCCTTAATGTCTACTGAAAAATCGAAAACAATCTTTCGCAAAGATCGCTGGACGATGAAAAAAACGGGAAAAAGTAAATTTTTCGCATTTTTCTGCATTTTTTTTCTTTTTTTTTTTTATTTTTTTGTTTGTTTGTTTAATTTCCGGGTTTGGCGGGTTTGAGAATTCCGTGGTTCGGGTTTCCGGATTATGTTTCCGTGGAATCCGGGATTTGGCGGTTTTTTTTTTTGAGAGTTGATGGCATTTCCTCAGGTCACGGGATTCTGTCTGTCCGTACGCAATGAGACACTTTGTTCTCTATTGATTACGTAAGCATTCTATATATATATATATGTGTATTTGCATACATTTGTGTTGATTTAATGGACTCATATAGGAAGGAATTGGCCATATATAATGTATGTATATATTTGTATTTATGTTTAGAAAGATCATGTGAGTAGCAAAAAAAACAGTTGAACTCAGTCATATCAAAGATTTTGTAAGCCCTTAATTATTTGTTCATGTTGTTCCTTATTATACTCGATACTAGTCAAGTTTGGATTTCTGGTTTGTTGGAAGATATCTCTTGTCTTTTCGAAGTATACAGTCTCCAAAGAATTTCTCATCTGTGATTCAATATCTTCGATCATGCTACCAATGTTAGTTAAATGTGCAATGTGAATAGACTCCACGTTATCAGTTAAATCATTTACCATGATGTTTCTTTCAGTTTGTCTTGTCAAATTACCTGCCAATTTCATATTAATATTAGTTCCGTCCTCCAAATGAAGGATAATGGTGGTAGTCACTTTATAATTGTACTCAGAACCATCGATTCCATCACTATCTGAGGAACGGGTCACTTCTAAGACGTGGACACTATCCCAATCACCAATATTTCCCTTCTTGAAAAGAATAACACCGGCAAAATCAGTCTCAGAATCTCCTCCCTCCGAGTTTTCATCTTCTAAATTCCACAAATAAACACTCGATATCCCACCTTCATAATATAAGTCTTTGTAGATCTCGAAGGAATCGTTGCACATGATTTCCAATCTTCTTAGCTGGTCGTTGGGGAAGGGGGATTCTTCTAAATCATCCTTAGTTAGTTCGGGAAAATATTTATTTGACCATGGAGACCTATACGAATCGATATCACGATTATAATCACAACACAAGTATTCTTTATTTGAATTCTCTGGATCTCTATTTACAATCAGCTGACTATCCACAGAAGACAGCAGATCTTCTGCTAAATCAGGTTCTAAATTTATTAAATTGGTTAAATTGGTCTTGACTGTTGTTGGATCCAAACGACGTAAAAGATCTAATGCAGCATCATATTTGTCATCTAAACTCATTCTTTCAGCAATACTTCTATTTAATACTCTGCTATGGTCGGGGAGGTGGAGAAGGAAATTCCACTTTTGTTCAGCTTTATAACATATATACTTCACAGCAGTAGCAGCAGTAGTGTAGCAATACTAGACAGATGTAGGTATATAACAACTCTCTGGACACAACAACCATTTATTCGTCTATGGATGGGGAATTGCCAGTCGAAGACACGAAGGGGGAAGAAACAAACAAACCAACAAAAAAAAAAATAAAGAAAGAAAGAAAGAAAGAAAAAAATAAACATTCCTATGTTTTACACATAAACCCCAACTTTTATCCATAAAAACCCTAGCAGTGTATAGAGACAAACTATCTATATGCCTAGATAGTAATTTCAATACAATTCCAACACATCGATTGATACACATACATACGTGATAAGAATTAGCAGCTTTGCTATTGTTATTGCAATGTATACAGCTGACCATTGTATATGTGTTTATTTCCGAAGGGGGTTTCTTGGTCAAAGGATGGTGGGGTGTATAGATATAGGAGAAGTAGAGTAGTAGAGAATCTTAATATTGATATTATCATAGTTTAAGTGTAGAGGAAGGAAAGATTAGTAGAGAGTTGAAAGTAATAAGGATATGTAAGTATTAGAAGATAAGATGGTAATAGTAGAATTAATTGAGATAGATATATAGAAAGGATGATGGGGTGTATGGTATAGAGGCTACATAAATAATATTGACATGAAGCAATATAAAATATATGATAATGTAAAAAAAAAAAAAAAGAGCAAGTAGTGAGGGGAATAACTTGGAGTATCGAATATCATAGTCAATGGCTATTTCACAGAGTATTCATTTCAGGGATAATTCATAGTTCATTAATGTTAATATACGTTTATCGCAGCAATAGTAAACCATTGTCTCTCTCTCTCTCTCGTTTTTTTCCCCCTCTAAAATAAGTATTATCAATGTATTATATTTTATCAAAAATTAGTTGATGATTCATTTTACTACATTATGGCAATAGTTATAAATCCAATAATAATAGAACTAATCTGCAAAATGAATTTAAACAGTCTTTTCATCTTAGAACCTTGTTTATCTTCTTGAGTCTCAGTGATAAATTCAGGTAATATAGATACCATAGAAATATATATCAATCCACCTGTAATCATTGGTAATAACAGAGATGCAGAAATAGATGATGATGATGAAGAAGAGGAGGAGGAAGAACCTACTTCGTTTATATAGCAGCCAAAAATTGTACCTATGAGAGAACTTAGGATGGTGAAAAGATGGATTAACAGACAGGATTTGATTGACATCCCCTTTGACACTAATATTACAAAATCACTTAATTGGTGCGGCGTTTCATGGAATAACATTGTAACTACTGTAGTAATGCCAACCTCTTTTGAGGAATAGAAAGATGACGATACAGCTATACCATCTGTAATGTTATGTAGTAGTCCAAACAGAAAGTTTAACATTATTGAGGCATTTAATTGTTTGTAGTTTGAACTCTGATTTTTTTCAGAAGATATAAGAATATGGGAATGGGAATGACTGTTACTACTGGTGTTATTGTTGGAGCCCTCAACACCTCTATCTTTTGAGTGGGAGTCGTCTAGTGAAAAGATTCTAACAACTTGATCTATAGAAACAAACAATAAAATACCTACAAATATCCCAATGCTACTGTTACCGTTAATATTATTATTATTATTATTATTATTAGGAGCAGTAATGGATGAGGACGGGAAATTTGTAATGTTACATTCTGGCAATAGATGTAGTAAAATATCGCTTAACAAAGTACCAAATGCAAACGGGACTAATAAAAGTTTAATAATTGACGAGTTCAAATTGAAGTTTAATTTAACTAACAATGAAATAATAAAGAATGGTAGCAATTGGATGATTAATGTAGCCAAAATCGAGTTGTATCTATTTGACCATATAAATATTGAATGTTTTAAATAATTGTGTAATGGCAATGACCATATAGTGATGGAATTAGGTAAATAATGTGAAATTACATTATTTATTTGAAAATTAGAATGCATGTGAGAGTGGGGATGGGAATAGGGATCTTCATGGTTTATTCCATGGCTATTAACACTGCCGGGAAATAAGAATATTGATAATACAGGCATCCAACTAGCAGCTAGCTTCATTTTCGTTTAAATTATCTTTCACAGAACATATAAACACTGTATAAAGCACATAGATGGTATATTACAATATGGCGAACCCACTATACGACCAAAAACCTGGTACCCATACTGGTTGATAAACAAGTGGAAACCATCCAGCTTCACATGTGCCTCTCTCGATGTGCTCCCATGGGACGACAAATAAATCAGTCAAATAAATTGCAAACGCAGGTTAAGTCTACTGAACAAGTTTGGGAATTAAAAAAAAAATGTCGAAGGAGACGGGAGGGTAAACTCATTGTGTAGCCCTAACAATATTTTTCCAGCCCTGAGAAAAAATCGCATTTCTCCAGCAACAACCCTAATTTTCTGTTTCTTGCTCAGTGGAAAAAAAAAAAAGACAAGAAAACCAAGAAAATTGTGTAGCCAGTTGGAAGAGGAGGGGCAGGGAGTGCAGTGCAAGAACAAACTAAGAGACATAACTGTTCAAAGGATCTTGTATAACGTTACCTCTGACCATAAAACAAGTTAGAAAAAAAAAAACAAATCTCTATTAATATATTATAGTCTTCTCCTTCCTCCTTCCATTTGTAAGGGCTCATAACAAGTGTTAGTACCCATTTGAATATCTATTACTCCTTTTATTCACTTTTTTCTGTCTTTTGCCTATATATTTGCTTATACGTTCACATACTCGAAATAAACATCAACTAATCAACAGACAGTTACACAAATAGATAAAGAACAGCACATATAATATTGTTATCAACAAGTTATTACCCATTGCTTTTTTTTTTATAAGGAAATAAAAAAAATAACCATTAAAAATGCCTCTTAGTGACGAACAACAATTTGAATTAGATCAATTCAAAAAGGAAGTCGAGATAAGAAATCCATCTGACTTCTTGCAGTTTGGTGCTAATTATTTCAATCAAAGATTAGAAGTACAAAGAAAATTTATTAAAAAACAAGAAGAGTTAAGTTTATCCAAAGGTATCGTCTTATTTCCCCCAATGTCACAACATGATTCTATCTCTTTAACGTCTCCACAAATGGTAAATTCTCGTTCTCAATCACGAACCTCTGTATCCTTCTCGAATCCAAATTTTGGTTCTAATTCAAAAATGACCTTCTCAACAGCAACCAGTAAGAGTAGCAATAGAATCGAAAGTAAGGATCCATTAGCTAAAAATTCTAATAATGAGAATTCAGTCTTTAAACCATCTTTTGATATTGATGACGATCCTATCAGTAATACAAATGTAAATACAAACAATCCACAAGCATCAATAAAGGCACCTGTTCCACATTCGGTTACAAAAGTTAACACTACTATCTGTCCTCCTCCTGCTTCTCCTGCTGCTGCGCCTGCTCCATCCTCTTCGTCTCCATCCACATCAGAGTCTCCAACTTCTGTCATACAATCCTCTTCAAACACATGCACTTTTAATAATAATATCTTTAAAGGTGGGTTTAATATAGGACAAGAATCTTCTAGAAAGAGAATCAATTCTCCTTTGGATCCATTTGATCCTACAACAAAACGTAAGTCTACTCCACCACCAAACTTAACCTCTGATGTTTCTTCTACTGATAGTATCTTACAACAACAACAACAACTTTCTCATCCAATCCCATCTCGATTCAATGCAGAAAGACGTACTTCTGTTAGTGGTGAAACTCTACAGCCAGCTCATTTTGATGATTGGACCCCAGAACATTATAAAGAAAAGACAGAGTCCCAATTGAAAAGATTGGAGAAATCAATTGGTAAGAATTTCTTATTTAATAGATTGGATTCAGATTCTAAGAAATTAGTCATTAATTGTCTCGAAGAGAAACACGTTAAAGCGAATGATGTCATAATTAAGCAAGGTGATGAAGGTGATTATTTCTACATTGTAGAAGAAGGTAACGTTGAATTCTATGTCAATGATGTTAGAGTTAGCACATCAGGGCCAGGATCCAGTTTTGGTGAATTGGCTCTGATGTATAACAATCCAAGAGCTGCTACGGTCGTAGCCACTACCGACTGTGTACTTTGGGCTTTAGATAGATTGACCTTTAGAAAGATCTTATTGGGGTCTTCTTTTAAAAAGAGAGTACTATACGACGATTTATTAAAATCTATCCCGGTTCTACAGAAATTGACCACTTATGAACGTAGTAAATTAGCCGATGCATTAGATACTCAATATTTCGAACCAAATCAAATTATTATTCGCGAGGGTGATAGAGGTGAAAATTTCTATTTGATCGAATATGGTGAGGTCCAAGTGATTAAAGAGGGTAAAGGTGTCTTGACTACTTTAGGAAAAGGTGATTATTTTGGTGAATTGGCATTACTAAAAGATATTCCACGCCAAGCTACTATCAAGACAACAAAGAAGACTAAAGTGGCCACTTTAGGTAAATCTGGATTCCAAAGGCTATTAGGACCTGTTGTTGAGGTTTTAAAGTTAAATGATCCTACACGTTAAATCCATATTTTAGTTTGTTTTTTTTTTATAATTTTCCTTTTGTTTTTTTTTGTCTCTTTCTTTACATTTGTTACTCTTTAAATATTTATATATATGTGAGTGTGTGTTAATTTAATGAATCAAGAATTTTGTATGTTAAAGTTGTTACACAATATGTATTTCAGAGAAAATGAATATCGATAGTTCCGTTATATGATGAAGTTTTATAGAATACAGTTTGTTTTTTCCTAAAATAGTGGTTACTTTATCTTACATTCTCCATAGATGTCAAAATTATATGTTGTCCAAACAAAACGAAAAAAAAAAAATCTTATGAATCTAATTAGTCATTACTCAGATATGTATAATAATCTCAGACAAAAATCTTCAATGTAATATGTTGCAATATTGTAACTAGGGCCCTAAATTTAAGTAGCGTTTACGTTAGAAATATCAGATGAATGTGTATGAGCAATTTAGACGGTGGTTGAAGACGTGTTAGGAAGATTTATATAGGAACCCTAGAAAAGTACAATTGGTAAGAGTAACGATAGATTACACACAATTGAGAGATGATCTCATACGACAGGATCAACATTCAATATCGTTAGTGACTGTGTAAAATCTCCATAACACAGAATTTCATTTAAGAAGAAGTTATTCTTTTCTTGTGGCTCTTTAGGCTTTTATTATAACTTCTTTATATGTTCATATGCACACTTTATATAGAGAGAAAGTAAGCTATCAATAAGCTTTTATGGTCACACAATCTTAGTATGACCAAACATGAAATAAAAAATTATCATATAACAATTTTACTTTTTAAATTTTCAACCTGGAGGAGGAATATGTCTATATAGTGTTTGTATATTTTATTTATATTCGTATAGTTGTTTAATCCCTGGAAAGAAATCGGGAGGGGGGGAATTCTCTAATAAGCATAATAAGAATACTTTTAACATGGTTCATAGGATATAACCCAAGACACTAAAAAGATATATCGCAATATTCTTCATCTAGAGGATGGTAGCGTTCGTAATTTTTTCTTTTACAGAACGTCAAATCTAAAAGCAAATGAGCCACTCCGATCCAAGGCATTTAGGAATCATACGAACAAATAAAACAAACAACTAAATCAACTGGTACTAATACACAAGCTCACTAGTTTATTGCTTATACATATCGTTACCCATATCCATACCCACGAACTCCATTTTATCCCTCCCTGGCTTCCAATATTCATTTTTTCCTATGGATTATCCACCCATCATCTACTCCTGTATGGAGCAGTTATGATTTTTTCAATTGATGTAAGTTCCTTGGCCATTAGAGGAGATTATTATCAATGGGTAGAGATATTTTATTTTTATCTTTTGAACGATTTTGTTTAGTCACATACGTAGGCGAAAGGTGTGTTTGCTGACGTTTCGTTTCCTTGTTTCAGAAACATTTCAATAGTAAAAGTATCATTAGAAAGATGTCTTACCTCTCCAAAACGAATACAGTGGAATACAGCAAGTAACTATAGTATTTGATACTCCTCTCTAAACATATATATAAAACAACCGATGACCGATAATTGAAAAATTATTCTTCTCACTACTTTTTACACATCATATATTTTATATTAATCTACATTAACACAGTTATGTAATATCTATATAACCGAAGAGCACATTAGGAAACAAATACATATATAACTGTCAAATAAATAGATTATCAGTTAAGAATGTTTGCTAATAATAATATCCGCAAGGGCAGTAATTCTTATTAGTGTTACTATAATGTCTACCTCTCAACATATCATAGAAGAACTAACAATCTTCAATCGATATGTAAAATATATGGTGGGGATTTTAGGTTATTGCGAACTAGTGTTCTAGAATGTGTAAATTGCCGAACAATATACAATAATGGCAAAAGAACTAATTTCTGTTGGCTTGTATGCTTATTCCATAAAGTGACAGAAAGATGATTTGCTGTGTAAAAGGCAAGCAACAAGCAAATATTCTTTTATGTGCTATCGTTTTAAATTTTGAATATAGAAATAAACGATGGATTAAATAATACTAGGCTTACTGTGATGTATATAACATTTCTTTTTTCTTGCCTGATGAAACAGTATACTCCCCCATCCCCCTCCAAAAAAAAAAAAAAAAAAAAAAGAAAAAGAAAAGATCCAGATAAATGTTGATTCAAAATATGGGTAAGATTCTGCCTTATGTCCTACTATACATTTCTTGAAATTTATTTATTCTTTAGAGTTGTCAGTCAACCAATCAGATATTTCCTTTCTCTTTTTTTGCAAATCCACAAAATTTGGTGTAAAAGTCACTTCACCATTTGGATCGTCCCCAATTAAATTATGAACATTGTTAGCTCTACTTAATGATATATCCTTCAAATATTGGTCCGTAGTCAGTAACTTCAACCCATTATTGATCGAGGGTCTAATAGGATAATATTGTAATTTGGTAAAAGATAGGAAAGATGCTAATATAAATAAGACGAGTCCCATATAACATTCTAATTGGATATCCCTGGGCAATGAATAATGCTCTTGATAAGTTGTATTTTTCACCAGTTGATGAAATTCATAACTTGAAAACGCTGAATGTAGTATCTGTAATATTGACACAATATATAGAATTTTTGTAAGAAATGACATTGTCGTCTTTTTTTGTTTTTTTGGTGATGGTAGGGGTGATCTGTTTATTGAATGATTTAATCAAACTGTTTCCTACTGTGAAGTTGTCCACAAATGGAAAAAAAAAGTGGGATTGTTTCAATAGTATGTTAGTTAATTAATTTATCAATAAATTAAAAAAAAAAACAAATATAACGACTAACAACCTCTAGAAGGATCTTTCAAAATATTCCTCTGAGAGGAAAAGAGGATCCAAGAAAAGAAAAGAAATAAAAAAAACGATATCATTTTTACCCGCGGAAAAAGACGATGTTCAAATGTTTTCCGCGGAACAGACCAGTGTTAAATACGGCTCTTACTTGAGTTTTTTTGTTTATTGTGTTTGTTTTTTTTTTGGTATAAAATTGTATGTTTGACATAAAAAAAAAGTGTCAATATTATTCTAACGAATCGAGAGTGTATTTTGGAAAGAGTATGGTTGAGTGGTTTAACAAGAATTTTTCGTTTGTTTATGATGGGAATGAGCACCTTTCCTAGTATTATTATTATTATTACTAGGAAACATTCCTAACTTAATATGTGCTCGACTATTTTATGTATTTGTTTTTGAAGAGGTTCCTCGGTTATTTAGAAGCTATATAATTGTTAGGAAGATTTATACAGGAACCCTAGAAAAATATAATTGGTAGGGTAACGATAAGTTACACACATTCGGGAGATAATCTCATACGACAGGATCAACATTCAATATCGTCGGGGTCGTGTAAAATCGTCGTAACGCAGAATCTCATTTAAGAGGAAGTTATTCTTTTCTTGTGGCTCTTTAGGTTTTACCATATATTCACATTACGTTCTTTTATATAGTACATATATAGAGAAAGTAAGCTAATTATAGGCTTTTCAGGTGTATAACTCGTTAATACATATTTTTAATACTTTCTACAGAGTAATATACCTTACAATAAAATGTGTTGCTATAGAGTAATATAAAATATATAATTTATAAAAAAAAGATTGTGAGGAAAATATTTTGACTTACCAACTGTTTCAGGTTCCTTACATACGATTGGAAATGACTATCGAACATTATTATTATTATTAGTTATTATTTACCACCGTATTTATTTTAAGGGTATTTGTTAGTTCACTTAATAAGAAACTTAGATATCCCATTTAAGTATCAAGATATGAAGCATCTTAATAATAATCGTACGGGTAAAAAAACTAGTTTTGGTGTAAGATGTGTCTTTATTAGTTAAAAAATGTATTGATTCATTATAATTTTATTCTAGAACCTTCTGTTTCCGTAGTTTGTTTGTTTATTGAATATAATTTCTTACATATACCAAATACCAAAGCTTTAGAAGAAACCAGTAAAATCCAATAAATCTTGACACACTGTAAGAACCTCTAACTGGAAATCCGGAAATATCAAGAACACAGGTAACGCTTGCTGTGGATACGATACAAAGGACTACTTGGAAAAGATGAAGTTCTGAGTCCTGGGTGTAAGTGTATTCGAGTAAACGAACGATCGTCAGATTAATGTTGGTAACAAATCACTGAGAAATTTTTTTTAAGAAACCTCTGATTATTATTGAGATAGTCTGCTAGACATAATGATCAGCATTAATATTCTTATTATTTCTATTAGGTTCTATATAGGCGAATAACATCAAGATTATCATCAAGGTCCATAATAAGAATTATACACTTGTCTTACTATTTAAAGTCAACAACTGTGTAATTTGTAAGTGTTTATATATAATTAATATCCATATTTTAGTATATTACTTGAGATAACCCCCTTACACTTTATAGGCATATATATAGATTTTTTTTTTTGTATTCCTAGAATTCTTCTCAAGAGGACATTTAAAATGTTTTAGCAAACTAATCCTTTAGAGTCCTCAATTCAAAAGGCATAAATCTAGGGAATTTAATAGTATCTTGGGTCAAAGAATTTTCCAAACAGAAAGAATACACAAATGAACAATTTAACTTATCAAATTACCAATCTACATGAGGAATATATATATATATATATATATATATCATATTTTTATATTTTATTTATCTTGGAAAATAGTTGTATTAGTCATAACTTAATCTATTAGTAAATCAGATCTCTGGTTTATTAACAACCTATACAAGTAATATACAGAATTATACAATAGTTTTATATAGAATGACAAATTGATCCTTCATATTTTTAATGCTCTTCTTAAATCTTGACAATATAATAAATAAAAAACAGTCTTTAATAAAAGAAACATAATAGGCATAGTGACCATGTTCAAACAGAATGAAATAAAAAATTAAATTTTAAGAACCGTCGTCAATTATTAGCAGAATCTTACAAAGAGAATCGCTCGAAGATAATTTCATATATAAAAGATTATTATCTCAGTATCCAAAAACGTCTTTATGTCTATTTTATGTTTGTATATATTCTTATTATAACAAGCAATAATCTTTTTAATCTCCAATATATAACATCTTTATATATATATATATATTATTGCCCTAACTATCCATTCGATAGTATAATTATTTTGATTAATTATAAGTCCAGGCTACGACAAGTGAATGTGGTATAATATAAGAGATACTACAATATAATTTAATACAGGAATCGTAAGTATAATAATTCCAAAATAGTTATTAATCGAAGACAATAATTGATACAAACGGCAAGTCAATTACTGACAGTGTTAAGTAATATATCATTTGTTGGAAAATGATAGTTTATTACTGTCATTTTCATAAGAATGATTTTATTTTTTAGTTTAGTTTTTCTATTTATTATGTGGTGTACGGATATACCATAATATTGGGAAAACATTTTATTTTTTTCAGTGGACATGATTTTTTTTTGGAGTTTAAAAGAAATGAAAAATTTTAAAAGAAGAGAAAAGTAAATAAAAGAATTTATATCGTACACACCATGTAATTAGTATATACATATATTTAAAGTAATAAAAAAAAATACAAGGATCTATAACTTAATGATGACTGCCATTACTATGGATGCTAAGAGCTCCAAATTCCATCAATAACAAACAAAATAATTCGAATATATTAACTAGCAAAATATTTAAGTGTTCACAAGATAGGAAAACCAGACGTGAGGGTAAACATTACATGAAACCCTCATATATTAAACACTTTGACTGTGAATAGAAACTAAACTTTGGAGTTAAGATTGGTTATAATTTTATAACTATAATAACACAACACAAGAAACATCACCCAAACAAGACATTGTTCCAATTCCTCAGGATTTGGAAGAATTTACTAAACAGCAAGGTTGCGATTGTTTTAGTGACCTATATAGTGCCGTTAAGAACAGTGGGAAATTTACTGAACATATTAGCTAGAGTTCTACAAAACCACAAAAAGTAATTAAGGATATATAGATGAAACACTTTGCCTCTAAGTGGAGGAAAGATGAAGATGCAAAGTTAAGTTGTCATAAACTGTTAAAGGCTGGTGAATTATCTCATATAAACGAATTACCTTCGGTTAATAATCCAGATCCAAGAACACTATGGGGTCAATGCATAGCTTTTTATTTTGATTCTCCTGGGATTGATAAGAAAGTGTTTAACTCAACTGCTAGTGATAGAACTTTTAATGTTATTATAACATTACAACAAGGTTATGTCATTGTTGGTGAATATAAAGGGAAAGGTTATCCATTGGCTGCTTTTTTTTTTTTTGGACCACATAATGGTATTTCTGAATTCGTAATTTAAACGTGCTTACTGAAGACAATAGATTTGGGGTACAAATATCAGTATATTACTTCAGACATGGATACAAGGAATCTCAAGTAATTAGTAATTGTATTGGGAAAATGAACATTCAAATTTGTCTGTGGCACTTTAAAAGAGTTATTGTAGGAAAATCAAATAACCAAAAAGACTAAAACTCTGCAAACAGGTTTCCAAATCGTAGTCGCTATCATTTTCTCCTACACATCGTTAATGGCTGTTTGTACCTTACATATGTTCTAATGGATTCTATCATTGTTTTATTTAAACGTTCCACTTGTCCATCACTTTGATGATTGTAAGAGGTTGAAAACTCAGTAGTAATTTCATAGAGGAAAAATATATGTATATTAAAGAACAGTGTCCTTGGTTTGACTATGAACTCTTCCACAACCTGGATACAACTGTTGTGGAGAATGAATATACCGATAAAGCTATTACCGCTAAAACGGCAGCCATAATAATCGAATCAGCAAGAAATTCTTGACTGTTCTATACTTCTAGGGTCACCTCCAAAAACATAAAAACTAACTACAATAAAGCTTTTTTTGAAATAAATCAACTTCTGTTAGTACAGGTGTATAATTATGTTTTAGTTGAAAATAAAAAGGTAAGATATTTCCAATATTTATACAACAATTATTCAAAACCAGAACAATTTATACAATGGAGCAGGAAATACAAGCCTTATGTCCCACAAATGACAAACATGGTAGTTGAGTCGTTTTTTTAATATTTAAAACATGATCACTTGAAAAGAAAAAGAGTTTTAAGGTCAGATTCTGTTTTATTTATTAAGAATGAAAAAATGAAGCATCCTTAGGAACCCAAATTGAAATTAAGAATGCATTCGGTACAAACAGGAAGAGATTTGGTAAATAATTTAGCTATATGGAAAAGGAAAATATCATTCTGAAGTAAAGAATTTGTTAAAAGATGACCAATCTACTCAAGAAGATATGGAATATAAAGTAGACATGACATTATGGGCATGTACTTGTAGACAACATAAATGTAGTCCATATTTTTTTGTAAATGCTTGGTGCATTATTCCGCAGCTCAATTTTGAACCGATAAATTTAATCTTATTGCATATTTATCAGAGAGAAGAACGAACGTTCCATTATTAATTAATAAACAATTCTATTATGGAAATATTGAGCCAATTGATATCATACCACTTTCAGAAATCCTAAAACCATTAATTTATTTACCCAATATCTTTAAGGAAACAGAGTATTTTGAAAATGAAGAGACCAATACCTTAGAAGCAGAGAATGTTGAAAACCTATTAAATGATGATTCAGAATTAGATGATGTTAGTGAAAGTGGAAGTGGTAATAATTATTACCGATGGAATTTGGACCTCTTAGCGTCCATGGTAATGGTAGTCATCATTAAGTTATAGATCCTTGTATTTTTTTTTTATTACTTTAAATATATGTATATACTAATTACATGGTGTGTACGATAAAAATTCTTTTATTTGCTTTTTGTAAGGAACCTAACTGGAAGTCCAGTAGATACGCAATCCTGCGGGTAACACCTGAGTGTCTGGGTGGAGGATTGGTACAGCCATGTGCGCAGTGGCTCGTATATTGTATTGAACCTGATTGGAGGATTTTCAGGGAGTGATAATTATATCAGATCTTGACGAGAGGCCTTTGATTATTGAGGAATTAGGCCAGAGGTAATTATCTTATTTAAGTGTGTCTTAGTACTGATATTAAGAGGTAACTCTTAATATCATACAACGACCAAGTTCAAGAAGAACAAGTTACAAGTTACATCAGGGTTATTTAATTAGTTTTATATAGAGCTTACGTAAGAGTGTTTATATTTATACTAATTGATATAATTCATCCATTTACCTACAACAACTCTTACATTTACTTCTATATCGTATAATAATAACATTAATAACATAAAAAACATAATTTGAGAATGTTTACTACTTATTCATTACCTACAGACTCTCATTCTCAACAATATCTGTAGCATCTGAGATCATATGTTGTAAGTAATATTTTATAGTATTTATTTTATATTTTTATAAAAATATTTGCCCTCAATTTTTTTGAGAATAAATGAGTATACAATTATAAAAGAACCATAAAAATACAATGAATGCATACTTTTCATCCAAATTGAAAACTCAATAACTAAAGTTCTACATGTTATATATTCTTTACATTTGAAAAATTTTCACATTATCTTTTTCCTTTTTTAATTTTTTCATCGCAATAATGAATTGTGTACTGGATTTATTATCATAATTTCATAAGAGGAAGCACCTAGAATGTTACTGTAGTTAGTGGTCATAATTAAATGTTAAAGTTATTGGTGTATTAATTATAATTACAATCCTTCGATCTCTATATATAGTGTACATAAAATAAATATATATATAAATAAAATATAGTTGTTTAAAATATTCAAGGATAAATTATAATTACTGATTCTTTTCCTTCTGATGTTTGCCCTTTATATATTTTCAGCTCCAGAGCAAATCATGTGCTTTCATGTGGCTGTGTACAATCAATCATTTTATCGGATTTATTATCAATAATGCCTGTTGATTTATATCTGATCATTTGTTTGCATGAGTGTGTATACTTGTCCGATATTTCCAGCAAATTAATGTATTTGTCAGCAGCATGTTATATATAGTGGGAGTTGCATTAGATAATACGGTGGCGTTTATTATTTGTATTTGTCAGCATCATTTTATCGACCACTATAGAAAACAGATTTGTCAGCGACTTTGGAAAAACATATTTGTCAGCGACTTTAGAAAATGGATTTGTCAGCAATTTAGACAAACATATTTGCCAGCAACATTCCATTATACAACAAATACTGTTGTAGATTAGAAATAATTTAATGAAACGATTTCCCTTTTTGATAAGCTTTTCCTTTTGTGGAAAACTTACTTATTTTGGTAAGCTTCCTTTTTCGGTATACTTTCCTTTTTCGGTATAACTTCCTATTTAGGAAAGACTTCCTATTTTGGTAATTTTCCCTTTTTGGCAAGCATCCCTTTTAGATATATTTTCCCTTTTTGGAATTTCCTGTTTTAGTAATTCAAGATACAAATTGTCCCTAGTTATGCAAGATGAAATCAAGGAGTTCTAATATTTAATATTTAATATCACCCGATCACGTTACACATTATGCTTATATGAAATGTTCCATCCCTTGTTTAATTGTTAACATTAATTATCTATTATTCCAGTTATTAGAATTATGTTTGGATTAGTTCTTTGGCTGTTTAACTTAATATGTTAAGGCAAGAAATTTAATATAAAAATAGAACGAATATTGCGAATATTCCCAATTAAATTTCTTGACGATTTTTATACATTATTTCTTTTTATAATTATTTTATATTTACTTTATATATCTGTATATAACCAGGCACAAATAGGAACAAAATATTAAGAATCAAATTTAATAACTTATTAGGTTTACAACAAACAAACTGTTGTGAACTGACTTGATATTAGGGTTTAAAATGAAAGTCGATTAGGGTTTGGTAATTAGGGTTATATGATGTTTGTCAATTAAATTGTTCTGGTTTGAGACAAAAAAGTTAGGGTTGTTAAAGAATTCCAGGTTGATTTTCCAATACACAGAAAATAAGAGAAAAACAATAGTGAGAGATTACTGAGAGATTACTGAGACATTTGTGAGACATAAATGAGACAATATTGAGAAGTTAATCATACAAACAAATATTTGATATGAGTTAAATATGAGAATTATTGACAAACATCACGCCATCCCATCAAGAATATTATCAACCCATGAATTATATATAAAGGTCCATCATCTTGTCATCTGAAAATTATATTTGTGTCTGATTTATAGTAGTATGTAGAATATTGTATATAAACAAGAAAAACAAGCAATAATCGTTTAAAGTTCCTATATATAACGTCTTTATATATATTTATTATTGCCATACTATCCGTTCGATAGTATTATTAATTATAGTTGTTATTGTCCTGCCTATCCGTTCGATAGAGTATTAATTGTTGTCCAGACTATCCGTTCGATAGTATCATAATCGTTGTTCTAACTAACCGTTCGTTAGTGTTATTAATTAGCTGTACTTTTTTGCCTCAAACCACAACAACTGGTAGCGTCGCTGTATTTTATTTGTCCATTATGTCTGAAAAACCAACTAACCCCGTCTTTATTCAAGCTATTAAAGTTGCTCACCCATTCACAGGATCTACTCGTTCAGTATTTACCTTACGTGAGTTTTTATTATCTTTAGATTTAAAATTTGGATTGCATCAAATTACGGACGATTTCCGTAAAATTTGTATTTTCGCTGACAATTATCGACTTACTACTGACGCAAGTTATGCTGCTATAGGCGGAGTCCTAGAACGTTTGTCCTCTGCTGGTGAATTATTAGGTGTTATTGGCTATTTTTCAAAGACTATTTCTGATACTCAAAGTCGTTATCATATTGGTGAATTAGAGCTGCTGGCTATTGTCGAATCATTAAAACATTTTAGATATTATTTACACGGTCACAGATTTTTATTACGCACAGACCACAGTTCCTTGCTGTCCTATCGTAGCAAGAAAGAACCTTCCCAACGGTTAACTAGATGGTTACAATATTTAGAAGAATTTGATTTTGAGATTGAACATATTAAAGGAAAAAATAATGCTGTCGCTGATGCATTAAGTCGCCCACAAGAAGTTTCTGCTATCAACATTTGTCCATTAACTACATTGTCTTCGGTTAACCCACAGGATTGGTATGAATCATTACTCGAAGATCCATGGTCTGCTGCAATTTTGGTTTCATTAGGTGTTGTTGATAAGGTAAATATCTCTGCCGCTGATAGATCACTTTACAAGAAATATATTAAACGTATGAAATTTTCTTCCAAGGCCCAAGAACGTTATAAATTTGATAACAATATTCTATACTATGATTCTCGAGTTTGTGTCCCATCGAAAGAACGATTTACACTTTTACAATTATATCACGATAGTTTTTTACAAGGTGGTCATTTTGGTGAAACTGCTACTATTAATAAACTTGTTCCTCATTACTATTGGCCTTATATGTCGAAAGAAATTAAAAGTTCTTGGAAAGTAGTGGTATTAGTAGTTAATACAGTCATGACTTAAGTTATTAGTAAATTGGATCTCTGGTTTGTTAAAATTCTATACAAATAATATACATAAATATATAATATGTTTATACATAAAATACAAATTGATCCTTCATATTTTTATTTCTCATTTTAAAATATTTTTCTTCTTGAAAATTTTTTTTTTTTTTTTTTTTTTTTTTTTTTTTTTTTTTTTTTTAATTAACATTCTTGACGATATAAATAAAACAGTCTTTAATATAGAAATATAATGGGCATGGTGTCCATGTTCTAACACACCCCCGTAAAGAGTGTTTTTATTTTTTTTTTTTTTTTTTTTAAAACTTTCATGACTGAAACCAATATTTACTATAAGTCATGTTACTTTCCTTATTCAGTCATTGAAAGTACATCATCTGGCTTTATATTATTTTTTAAGATATCAATTAAGTTTGAAAAATTAATCCATGTAGTTTCCTTGGTTAATGGATCTGCTAAATTATGTTCTCCTTTTATTTTAAATATATTAATTGATTTTTCATTTATTTCTTCCTTTAATTTTTCCAATCTAAGACCAATAAATTTTGTCCTTGTTTTAAAATAATCTTGTTTGAGCCAATCTATCGCTGGTTTGGAATCTGTAATTATATTAATTCTTGGATTACTATTTTTAAAGATACCTTTTATTTTACATTTTAACAAAACAGCTTGATCTTCCCCCATTGTTAAGGCATCTAGCTCTGCTTCTGCTGATGATCTACACACTATAGTTGATTTTTTGGAAAAACCATCATAAAAATTGTTACCTATCCATATAATAACACCAAGTCGTGATTTTAAGTCAAACTCAGATCCCAATGACGCATCTGTAATCACTGTAATATCTAAACTATTTTTATCATCTCTTTTTAATGTAATTCCAATGTCTCGAGTATCATAAACATATTTCAATAATTTTTTGGCTGCTCTAATTACCTTAGGATGAGGAAATAACACTAAACGTGATAGTTTACCTAAAGCAAATTCTATATCTAATCTTCCTCTTGTTCTAATATAATTAAGTTTTCCAATTAATACTTGAAGCCATTTTATTTTTGCTTTTAATGTAGATTTATCCATGATCAATGTATCTGTTTTGGGATTTATTGTATACTTGTAAATATTCGGTACACTGTTAATTTTTTCTTTTCTTGATATAATTTCTTTATAATCTTCAAACATTTTTTCAATATAATTTTTAATATTCAATTGTATTATTCCTTCTGTTCTATCATAATTTAAATCTAAACCCAAAATGTCAGTTTTAAGTTGATTGTTTATCATAAAACCCAACTCTTTTAATGCAAACTTATTTTTTAAAATTTTCATATATTGTTCTAATTTATCTTCTTGTTCAGCTGCAATAATACAATCATCCACATACGCAGCTATCATAATGGATTCGTCTTCGGATACATATAAACCAGGAGAATAAATAGAATCGTGAAGTCCAATAGAGTTCATAAATTGTTTCAATGTATTATTCCAATTATACGGACTTTGTTTAAGGCCATACAAGGACTTCTTCAATGGTGTAACAAATTTATTATTCTGTGGATGTGGAATATAGAGTTCCTCATTCAAATCAGCATATAAGAAAGCATGGTTTATGTCAAATGTTCTTAAAAACATTTTTTTATTGTTCGCTACAGTCAAAAGAATCTTCAACGATTGCATGTCCAAAATTGATGTTTCAATTTGATTATAACTATTTTCATTTTGTAAATCCCCCCTACAAACTATACGTGCTTTATAGACACCGTTACGTTTGCATGTAAAAATGGTATTAATGGGAATAATTTTTTCCTTTTTCACACTATTTCTTGCTATTTTTATTTTAGGGTCAAAAACTCCCATCTCTTTTAGATTGTTTAACTCCTTTTTGTAGGCTTCTAAATATTTCTTTTTCTCTTCCACATTCGTATTGTTAGTAATCGCTTGTTTAAAATAAAGTGCATGAATTTTCTTTGTTGAACTTTCTTTTGGATAGATAAAATTAATTCTAAACTTCTTTGGACCTTTTGTAATATATTTTCGATTATTATCTAAACCGATGTTTTGTACATCAGTTGTCTCATTATCTTGTTCATGTTGTCTTTTGGTAACCGGTCGTTCTTTATAAAATTGCTTATCTTCTGTTGTAACATTTATCGAATTAACATCATCTACTTTGTTAATATCATCTGGTATATCCATATATTTTTCTTCTTTGTTATTTACAGTTTCTTCTAGTGTTTCAATCTTGTCATCTTTTTCATCGTGTTTTTTATCCTGTTCTTTGAAATTTTCTTTTTCTTGACTTTTTATATCGATATGTGTATGTTTCTTCTCATCAGTACTTTGTTGGTCAATATAATCTGATATTTTCTTATTGATCATTTGTTTAATATTTTTTTCTTTTTGTTTAAAAATGTACCTGATCTCAAATGTTTTCCGTTTTTGTGTTTGACTCTATAATTCAAAGGAAGCTGTACTTCATGGTTGTTCGCAGTGATATCCATATTGTCATCATCATTTATTATTGCTACATCTGGTTCTTGGTCTCCATGTTTTTCTTCGTAAAAATTAATATCGTCTTCGTCTATGTTATCTGGTTCTCTTCTTAAATCTGTATTCAATATTGTTGTTGACTTATTACTATCAGATGTTGGTTTTTCACTATTTAATGTCTCTCCATTGTTCTTACCACAATTTTTGTTGTTATTTACCTTTTCAGCCATTTTTATACCAAATTCCTTGGCTTTATTAACTTCATTTTCTACTATTTGTTCATCTATATTTTCCTCAATTATTGATTCGGAATCTAATAATTCTACAAACCTATTTGTGTTTTCTTCATCAGTGTTGTTATTCTCATTACCATCTGGTTGATGTCCTCGTAACTCATACTGTACATAGTCATTTTCATTTAACTTGTCATTTTCTCGTCTATCGTCTTTAAATTTATCATCATGTTTATCAGAGAAACATTCATGTAAATTTGTTGTTGTTAATTCATCTATGTTTTCAATTGTTTCCACTTCTGTAGTTTCTGACAGAAATTTATCTAATGGCATGTTTTGAATATCAGTTGGATCAAAGCCTTCTTCATCTTCTGTTTCATCATTATTATTCATGCTTTGATCAATTGTATTTAAATTGTCAATGATTTCATCAACTGCAAAATCTGTATCCTTATTTTCTCCTATTTTCTTTTCTAATTCTTTATTATACAGATCTATTATAGTCTCATAGTTCCTTGATATATATGATGAATGATTTGTAGTAAATGAGGGCATATAATAATTCGTTGTAGATATAATTTTCCTTGTTTTGGGTATATAAAACCAATAACCGAAACCATTTTTGTCCTTACAGAGAACTAATCCTTGTATGGTGGGTGGTTTTAATTTACTCTTTATTGGTTCCCATAATAGGGCAGGAGCACCAAAAGGTAAAAACGACCTAAGTTGTATAACTGGTTTAATCTTTGAAATTATTCGTAGTGGTGCCTCATTAATCGTCCTATTAAGAGAACAATTTCTAATATCAGCTGCTGCATGGACGGCATATTTCCAGAATTTAAGTTGCATTCTAGATTGAAGTAACATCGTTCGCGCATCCGTAATGATAGTACGAATGTTTCGCTCCGCTCTTGCATTACTAGAATGGTCTTGAGTTGGAGTTAATATTAATTGAATACCCAATTCTTTTAAAGCTTCTTTTAATGCTGCATTTGTAAATTCAGTCCCTTTATCACTAATAATTTGTTTCACTTTCCTATCAAATTGAGTTTCCACAAATTTGATATTATGTAAAATTTGGACTTTAATTTCTTCAGCATCCTTATGAGAGTGAGTAGTAACCATTATGTATTTTGACACATTATCTACCATTAACAGCATATATCTATCCTGATTCACTGGTAGACCATTTATCGGCCCAAATATGTCAATTGACCATGATTCCCCCGGTAATTTGTTTTTATTATAGTAATTCATAGAATTTTTGTGGTGAAAGTGGCGTGTCATTTTTCCAGATATACATGTAGGACACCAATCTTCTTCTTCGTTTGCATCTTTTATGTCACTTACATCTTCGTAAATATTTTTCTTGACTCCCTCTGTGATGATTCGTTTAGGTATATGGTTCAATCTTATATGTGCTTCTTCTAATTCCATAGTTGGTTTGTGTATAATCGGATTTTCTGGCCTGATATGATACACTTTACCTTTTGGCATGTCAATAATATCTTCTGCTTTTACCCAAACAGAATCCTTTTTTATTAATGTATTTATTTTTTTACCTTCAGAAGTTTCTAAAGTATTATATCCTTTTAGTAGGGAGATTTTTGTTTCTTCATACAATTTAGATGCGGATAGGATGGTGATTTGTTCTTGGGGAACATAATATGTTTGAACAAGTACCACATTTTTCTTATTTGCCTTGATTGGTAGAAATCCTGATCCCACAATGTTTAAGTCCTCCTTTGACCCAATTCCTCCATATCTAGGTGCATTTTTAATCGTGTGATAATTCTTTAGCCAATTTTTTTTGTTTGTAATATGAATGGGGGATCCAGTATCTACTAGGATTAAGTTCTTATTATATTGTAAATCTTTTTGTCTGTCTTGTTCCCTTTTGTTTTTAGAAGTATATTTAATGTTATTAATGGTGGTTGTTACGTTTTTATTTTTTATGTTTTTTAAAGTGTTGTTCAATATTTGATTTTTATTATACATATAATTTACAGTATTCCTATTATGATTATTCGATGTTTCTTGTAAAGTCGTCTTTATTGTCATATTCTTGCCTAAGTTTATTTCTTTTCTTCCTAGGACAGTTTCTTGGATGATGGAATTCACATTCACAATATTCACATTGAAAAAACTTGTTATCATAGTATCCTTTTTTGTGTTTATAGTATGTAATAGTATCGACAATATACATTAGAAATATTTTGGGTTGAATATCTGGACCCAATGATAGACAGTTTTGAGTCAAATAGTTAGACATTTTATTTTCAAGATCTATATTGATAGTTTGTTTAATTTTTGATACCAAAAACCTATCGTTGATAGGATTAGAATCCTTTGGATCATAACTCCATGTTTCAATTTGAATTAAGTTGTTTATTTTCCTCTCATAATCATCTGTGTTAGAACAGAATTCATCTACCAAAATTTTTTTCCACATTTTGTCTTTTACATCTCTTGGATAGCGAGACATAAATCTTTTCTTTATAAAGTTATAATGTTCAGCAGCAGAACCTTCGAGATTTCTATAGTTGTTAAAAGTTCCATCGATAGAGTTTTTAATTACATTTTTTAAAATTGTGTTTTCGGCCTTATCAATAGGGCAATTCCTTTCTAAAATATTATCAAAATTCCATTTTTGTAAAAAATCCTTGATATAGTAGCTCCACACTGGAAAATCATCCAAATTTCTCAATGTGTATTCAATTTTTGCAGATTCAGACTCCCAATAGAACTGAATCTTTTCACCACGGCAATTGTAACATGTGTAATATTTACCACTATCATCTTTGTTGGATAGTAGAACAACGTTTTGATAATTGTTATCATTAGTCACTTTATCTTCATTGTTATTATTTAAAATATCATGTTGATTATTTTCATTGTTATTTTTTGTTAAGTAATTAATTTTGTTATTATACTCTTCTTTACTGTTGCTAACATAAATTTTTAACAACTCGTTAAGATTTTTATTTGCGTTGTTTAATTTTCTAGTAAATAAAATTTTTGATTTCTCAATTTCATCCATCTTATTATTAATGTCTGAATCAGTTAAGGTATCGTTTTCTAATAGTTTATTTTCTTGGTCTATCAAGTTAGCCAATTTGTTTGTGAGAAGATCAATTTGTTTCTTAAGTTTGATGATTAGATCATCATTATTCACGGCGACGCTACCATCTTGGAAAGTAGTGGTATTAGTAGTTAATACAGTCATGACTTAAGTTATTAGTAAATTGGATCTCTGGTTTGTTAAAATTCTATACAAATAATATACATAAATATATAATATGTTTATACATAAAATACAAATTGATCCTTCATATTTTTATTTCTCATTTTAAAATATTTTTCTTCTTGAAAATTTTTTTTTTTTTTTTTTTTTTTTTTTTTTTTTTTTTTTTTTTTTAATTAACATTCTTGACGATATAAATAAAACAGTCTTTAATATAGAAATATAATGGGCATGGTGTCCATGTTCTAACACACCCCCGTAAAGAGTGTTTTTATTTTTTTTTTTTTTTTTTTTTAAAACTTTCATGACTGAAACCAATATTTACTATAAGTCATGTTACTTTCCTTATTCAGTCATTGAAAGTACATCATCTGGCTTTATATTATTTTTTAAGATATCAATTAAGTTTGAAAAATTAATCCATGTAGTTTCCTTGGTTAATGGATCTGCTAAATTATGTTCTCCTTTTATTTTAAATATATTAATTGATTTTTCATTTATTTCTTCCTTTAATTTTTCCAATCTAAGACCAATAAATTTTGTCCTTGTTTTAAAATAATCTTGTTTGAGCCAATCTATCGCTGGTTTGGAATCTGTAATTATATTAATTCTTGGATTACTATTTTTAAAGATACCTTTTATTTTACATTTTAACAAAACAGCTTGATCTTCCCCCATTGTTAAGGCATCTAGCTCTGCTTCTGCTGATGATCTACACACTATAGTTGATTTTTTGGAAAAACCATCATAAAAATTGTTACCTATCCATATAATAACACCAAGTCGTGATTTTAAGTCAAACTCAGATCCCAATGACGCATCTGTAATCACTGTAATATCTAAACTATTTTTATCATCTCTTTTTAATGTAATTCCAATGTCTCGAGTATCATAAACATATTTCAATAATTTTTTGGCTGCTCTAATTACCTTAGGATGAGGAAATAACACTAAACGTGATAGTTTACCTAAAGCAAATTCTATATCTAATCTTCCTCTTGTTCTAATATAATTAAGTTTTCCAATTAATACTTGAAGCCATTTTATTTTTGCTTTTAATGTAGATTTATCCATGATCAATGTATCTGTTTTGGGATTTATTGTATACTTGTAAATATTCGGTACACTGTTAATTTTTTCTTTTCTTGATATAATTTCTTTATAATCTTCAAACATTTTTTCAATATAATTTTTAATATTCAATTGTATTATTCCTTCTGTTCTATCATAATTTAAATCTAAACCCAAAATGTCAGTTTTAAGTTGATTGTTTATCATAAAACCCAACTCTTTTAATGCAAACTTATTTTTTAAAATTTTCATATATTGTTCTAATTTATCTTCTTGTTCAGCTGCAATAATACAATCATCCACATACGCAGCTATCATAATGGATTCGTCTTCGGATACATATAAACCAGGAGAATAAATAGAATCGTGAAGTCCAATAGAGTTCATAAATTGTTTCAATGTATTATTCCAATTATACGGACTTTGTTTAAGGCCATACAAGGACTTCTTCAATGGTGTAACAAATTTATTATTCTGTGGATGTGGAATATAGAGTTCCTCATTCAAATCAGCATATAAGAAAGCATGGTTTATGTCAAATGTTCTTAAAAACATTTTTTTATTGTTCGCTACAGTCAAAAGAATCTTCAACGATTGCATGTCCAAAATTGATGTTTCAATTTGATTATAACTATTTTCATTTTGTAAATCCCCCCTACAAACTATACGTGCTTTATAGACACCGTTACGTTTGCATGTAAAAATGGTATTAATGGGAATAATTTTTCCTTTTTCACACTATTTCTTGCTATTTTTATTTTAGGGTCAAAAACTCCCATCTCTTTTAGATTGTTTAACTCCTTTTTGTAGGCTTCTAAATATTTCTTTTTCTCTTCCACATTCGTATTGTTAGTAATCGCTTGTTTAAAATAAAGTGCATGAATTTTCTTTGTTGAACTTTCTTTTGGATAGATAAAATTAATTCTAAACTTCTTTGGACCTTTTGTAATATATTTTCGATTATTATCTAAACCGATGTTTTGTACATCAGTTGTCTCATTATCTTGTTCATGTTGTCTTTTGGTAACCGGTCGTTCTTTATAAAATTGCTTATCTTCTGTTGTAACATTTATCGAATTAACATCATCTACTTTGTTAATATCATCTGGTATATCCATATATTTTTCTTCTTTGTTATTTACAGTTTCTTCTAGTGTTTCAATCTTGTCATCTTTTTCATCGTGTTTTTTATCCTGTTCTTTGAAATTTTCTTTTTCTTGACTTTTTATATCGATATGTGTATGTTTCTTCTCATCAGTACTTTGTTGGTCAATATAATCTGATATTTTCTTATTGATCATTTGTTTAATATTTTTTTCTTTTTGTTTAAAAATGTACCTGATCTCAAATGTTTTCCGTTTTTGTGTTTGACTCTATAATTCAAAGGAAGCTGTACTTCATGGTTGTTCGCAGTGATATCCATATTGTCATCATCATTTATTATTGCTACATCTGGTTCTTGGTCTCCATGTTTTTCTTCGTAAAAATTAATATCGTCTTCGTCTATGTTATCTGGTTCTCTTCTTAAATCTGTATTCAATATTGTTGTTGACTTATTACTATCAGATGTTGGTTTTTCACTATTTAATGTCTCTCCATTGTTCTTACCACAATTTTTGTTGTTATTTACCTTTTCAGCCATTTTTATACCAAATTCCTTGGCTTTATTAACTTCATTTTCTACTATTTGTTCATCTATATTTTCCTCAATTATTGATTCGGAATCTAATAATTCTACAAACCTATTTGTGTTTTCTTCATCAGTGTTGTTATTCTCATTACCATCTGGTTGATGTCCTCGTAACTCATACTGTACATAGTCATTTTCTCGTCTATCGTCTTTAAATTTATCATCATGTTTATCAGAGAAACATTCATGTAAATTTGTTGTTGTTAATTCATCTATGTTTTCAATTGTTTCCACTTCTGTAGTTTCTGACAGAAATTTATCTAATGGCATGTTTTGAATATCAGTTGGATCAAAGCCTTCTTCATCTTCTGTTTCATCATTATTATTCATGCTTTGATCAATTGTATTTAAATTGTCAATGATTTCATCAACTGCAAAATCTGTATCCTTATTTTCTCCTATTTTCTTTTCTAATTCTTTATTATACAGATCTATTATAGTCTCATAGTTCCTTGATATATATGATGAATGATTTGTAGTAAATGAGGGCATATAATAATTCGTTGTAGATATAATTTTCCTTGTTTTGGGTATATAAAACCAATAACCGAAACCATTTTTGTCCTTACAGAGAACTAATCCTTGTATGGTGGGTGGTTTTAATTTACTCTTTATTGGTTCCCATAATAGGGCAGGAGCACCAAAAGGTAAAAACGACCTAAGTTGTATAACTGGTTTAATCTTTGAAATTATTCGTAGTGGTGCCTCATTAATCGTCCTATTAAGAGAACAATTTCTAATATCAGCTGCTGCATGGACGGCATATTTCCAGAATTTAAGTTGCATTCTAGATTGAAGTAACATCGTTCGCGCATCCGTAATGATAGTACGAATGTTTCGCTCCGCTCTTGCATTACTAGAATGGTCTTGAGTTGGAGTTAATATTAATTGAATACCCAATTCTTTTAAAGCTTCTTTTAATGCTGCATTTGTAAATTCAGTCCCTTTATCACTAATAATTTGTTTCACTTTCCTATCAAATTGAGTTTCCACAAATTTGATATTATGTAAAATTTGGACTTTAATTTCTTCAGCATCCTTATGAGAGTGAGTAGTAACCATTATGTATTTTGACACATTATCTACCATTAACAGCATATATCTATCCTGATTCACTGGTAGACCATTTATCGGCCCAAATATGTCAATTGACCATGATTCCCCCGGTAATTTGTTTTTATTATAGTAATTCATAGAATTTTTGTGGTGAAAGTGGCGTGTCATTTTTCCAGATATACATGTAGGACACCAATCTTCTTCTTCGTTTGCATCTTTTATGTCACTTACATCTTCGTAAATATTTTTCTTGACTCCCTCTGTGATGATTCGTTTAGGTATATGGTTCAATCTTATATGTGCTTCTTCTAATTCCATAGTTGGTTT
>JAKZLQ010000068.1:0-18747 GCA_023309525.1 Arxiozyma bovina
CCACTGGATATACAAGAACTACAATTCCATCAGAATACAGCTATCATTCCCGACACAATTCCCTCCCAGGCTAACTTTTCTATAAATAGATCGGTTCCTTTGGTTAAGTTTCAAGTACTCACATGAACCACCCACTCTCGCCGACACTTACAAGAAATGGAATCCCATATAAGGTTGCTTTCAAGGTTCCTAATTCTCCTTGACTGGATTTTTGGGTATGCCCTTAGCAACTGGTCGTAGCACATCACTTTTGAGGAGAACAGTTGTTCTTTTAACATTTCCACTATCGGTTGCACAGATCAAGTTATATATTATTATCTCCACTATTTCATCATCTTGAATCAAACTGGGAAATTATTTTCTTTAAATCTTTTTCTCTGTAGAGTCACTCTAACATATTTTATATTTCCAAAAATTAATTTATTTTTTCTCTTCCACTTTTGTTTTCTAATGGATGTTGGACATGTTTACTTATAGGTTATGTGTAATGGGACCTATTGGACTGGTTTATTTGTATCTAAAGAAAGTGTGTAACACCCATACACCCATACACCCATACACCCATACACCCATACACCCATACACCCATACACCCATACACCCATACACCCATACACCCATACACCCATACACCCATACACCCATACACCCATACACCCATACACCCATACACCCATACACCCATACACCCATACACCCATACACCCATACACCCATACACCCATACACCCATACACCCATACACCCATACACCCATACACCCATACACCCATACACCCATACACCCATACACCCATACACCCATACACCCATACACCCATACACCCATACACCCATACACCCATACACCCATACACCCATACACCCATACACCCATACACCCATACACCCATACACCCATACACCCATACACCCATACACCCATACACCCATACACCCATACACCCACACACCCATACACCCATACACCCATACACCCATACACCCATACACCCATACACCCATACACCCATACACCCATACACCCATACACACCCATACACCCATACACCCATACACCCATACACCCATACACCCATACACCCATACACCCATACACCCATACACCCATACACACCCATACACTCCCATACACCCACACTCCCATACACCCACACTCCCATACACCCACACTCCCATACACCCACACTCCCATACACCCACACTCCCATACACCCACACTCCCATACACCCACACTCCCATACACCCACACTCCCATACACCCACACTCCCAACACTTCTACTACATCTATTTCATATTTTACTATATTTCTTATCTATCTTCTCTACCTTTTTTCGTTTTTATTTACTATCATTAATTTATATATCTCAAATACATTTACTACTTCTCTTTCCACTCTTATTCTATCACTTATACCTAACCTAACATCCTCTCTACCTACTCCTCTCTTTCTCATCCCTACACCACATCTATCTCTTACTCCACTCCTTTCCATCACCATCCTCTCATATCCCACTTCTTAATATATCCCCCAGATCCCCCTATCCTATACCTCCCTCCAACATTCACACCCTCCCCATCATCTATTCTTATCCTCTCATTCTTCATTCTACTCCACCCCACCTCTTCCTATCTGATCCATTCATTTCTTACATTCCCCCCAATATCACTCCTCTACATCCTAATATCCATACACCCATTTTACCTCACCCCTTTACACCAACGATCAAATTACTCTTCTTCTCCAACTACATCACAATAATATCAACATTATCTATTATTCTATATATACACCTTATCCTATTCTCATCATATTTAAACCAATCAACCCTTTTATTACTACCTTATCTTCTAATACCTACATATCCTTACTACTTTTATCTCTACAGATCTACCTACTTCCTAATAATATACCCATTAACATTCTCTACTACTCCTATATCTATACACCCCACCATCCTTTTTTATATTTACCCCAATTAACACTTCTTTTATCAATTTATTATTTAACACCGATATATATACTCTATTAATCTTCCCTTATTTTATAATTATATCACAATAATATTAATATTCTCTACTACTCTATATCCATACACCCCAATTAACTCTACTTTATCTTCTAATCTCTACATATCCTTACTACTTTCTATCAATCTTCCCTTATTCTACAATTATACCACTATAATATTAACATTCTCTACTACTCCTATATCTATACACCCCACCATCTTTTTTTTATATTCACCCTAATTAACTCTACTATTACCACCTTATCATTTAACACCTACATATCTACACTCTACCAATCTTCCCTTCTTCTACAATTATACCACGATAATATTATCATTATCTACTACTCTACTTATCCATACACCTCACCACCTTCTCATTATATTACGCCTTTCTACCTTACTTCTACTACTCTCTATTCTAACACCCATACTCTCACTTTTTAATATACATTTTTCACTCATTACTCTCATTTTATCTAAAATATCATCACTCTACAACCTACCTTCACCTCTATCTAAATATATCTTTTTTACACAAACCATATTTTTTCACACTATTCAACTCCAACCAATCCCTCTTCTTCCCCACTAATCTTAAACATCCCTCATTATCCTCCACTCGTACACACCCACCCACTGACGTTCTCACTCACTCTCCTATTCACTCAATCTTCCCTACTATATCCCATCATACACCCATACGTCCTCTGTTTCATTACGTACTAACTTTCAATATACTCTCATTTTTATTCCATACATCAATACTTCTCCTCACTCTCTCGCCCATCATCTCTATATCTATCACTTACATACCACTGGACTCCTTCCTTTTCTCCACTTACTCTACTCTCTTACGATTATCCCTTTCGTACAGACAATCCTTCACTATTGATACTCCTATTTTCTCTTACTCAAACCACCTCTCACTTTCCTCTACCCTATTCCTGTCTCTTCCACTCTCTCTAGATACTCTCCTTCTCATTCTGTTATCATTATTTCTATACTTATCATCCCAATATCTTCTCTACAATCCTCTCTTCTACCTTCTCCCCATTATCTCTTCTTAACCTTTTATCTCCCATTCTACTCCACCTCACCTCTTTCTCTCTGATCCATTTACCTCTTCCATTCCTTCTTCCATTATTTTTCCTCGCACACCCGTACACCCTCTTTACCTCACCACTCTCCACCGGGAACCAATCTTCCCTTTCTCTCTTACTATCACCACCATGGGATACATATTCACATTATCTATTACTCTCTATTCTAATACCCACATATCCCCCTTCCCTCACCCTTTTCACCTGGAACACAACATACCTCTCTTTCTCCCACACCTCCATGATATTATCCATACTGACATTCCCTACTCTCCATACACCCCACCATCATATCTCTGTTCTCAACTCAATCTACTCCACTTCTACTACTCTCTGTTCTAATATCCATATACACGTCCTTACCACTTTCTACCGGTACCCAATATATCCTTCTTCTCGAATTATCCTATAATCAATATCAATACACTCACTCTTCACTACTCCACTTTCCATAATTCTATACACCACACCATCTCTTCTCTATGGATTTACCTTAATCTACTCTGCTTCTACCACTCTCTGTTCCAATACCCATATACACTCTGTACCTCACCACTCTCACTCGGGGAACCAAATTACTCTTTTTCATCGAATCCCCCACTATGACATCCATTTTAATACACTCTATATCTCTACACACCTCATACTCATATATCTGTTTTTACCTTAACACTTTTTACTTCTACTACTCTATATGCTAATACCCACATATCAATCCAACTTTCTACCGGTAATCAATATACCCTTTTTCTAGGACTTCCTCATAATAACGTCAACATTAACATTATATGTTACTCTATTTTTATATATCACCCCATCTCTTTTCTCTATTCATCTTCTAATACCCACTTGCCTCACCACTTTCTACCTGTAATCAATGAATCATGCTTTTCCTATCTCTCCCATATTAATATTAATATTTACTCTCTCCATTACACTACTCTCTATACCTCTCTATACTACCCTGTTTTCTCTCTGTTTTCACTTCAATACACTATACTACTCCCACTCTGCGTTCTAACACTCACATATCCTTTCAACGTTAAAGAAGGAATCAATCTGTCTTTCTTCTCCAACTGATCCACCATATACTACATATTTACCTTCTTTGTTACTCTACCGTCCATATTTTGATTCAACATACTCTCCTCTCTCTTTACACTTTCCTATCTTCTCACTACTTTCAACTCAATCAATTTTATTTCTGCTATGATATATTCTAATACCCACATATCCCACCACTCTCTGCTTCTTCTCCCACCATCCCACAACAATATTTTTTATTACTCTACTCTCAATATTCTAAGACCCAATCCACCTCACCACCTTTCACCCTGTACTAATCTATGTTTATTTCTCCAACTATCTCTTTATAATAAAGATAATCACATGCTTTATTTCTTTATTTTCTATATCTCTACACGTCACTCTCTCTTCTCTAGATACTAACTTCAATGTAATGTGCTTCTACAATCTTATCTTTTGTTACTTGTACATACCATTTACCTCACCAATTTGAACTATCTACCAAACTACTTTATTTTCTCTAAATCCCCCACTTTGAATATATTTTAATATTTTCTTTTTTTTTTTTTTTTTTTTTTTTTTTTTTTTTTTTTCATCTATTTTACTATAAGATACATATTAACATTCTCTACTACTCTATGCTCTATATTTTCAATTCACTTCCCCATCTCCTCTCTTTTTTCAACTCAATTGACCATGCCTCTATTACCCTCTGTTCTATACACCCCACCATCTTCTCTATATACTAACCTCCATTAACTCTTCTTCTACCATTTCTTCATATTCCAACACTCACATACCCTATTTACCCCACAACTTTCAATCCTGTACCAATCCATCCTTTTCTCTAATTAATCCATAATGAAATATATGTCACTTTTCCCAATGACTCCACTTTTAAAATTGCTATATATATCTCCGTACTCTCTATTTCCACTCCAATTATGTTAACTTGTATCACTGTTTGACCTTTTTTCCTCACCATCTTCCACTGAGAACCAATATACATGTTTATGTCCAACTGTCCTTAGAAAATATCAACATTTGCATTTTCTATTTCTCCATATTTATGTCTTTCTTCCTATCTTTTCTCTGTTTTCACATTAATCAACCTTACTTCTGTGCCATTATCTGCCTACACTTAGAAGATGGATATACACCCCTACTCTCTCTGTCCTCACATCTAAATATTCATAAACTTCACCCTAATATCTCACTTCCATACACCCATACTTCTCATATCCTACTGTTACTTCTTCACTCACAACAATTACTTCCCTTTCTCACCAATACCCATACGCACATGTTCTAATATACATTTGTCACTTATAACCTTTTTTTATACACTATACATCACAATACTTCCATCACATCTCACCAAATATATTTTTCACAGAGACCATCTTTTTACACTTTCCTCCCTATCCCCTAAACCCTCTTCTTATTCATTAATCTTATACTACTTATCCATTTCTTTTCTCATTTCTCTATATCGTATTTCTCTATCACACCAACACCCACACAGATATACTCACTCTCCCATCCGTCGTCTATATATACCTACCCTTCTGATACTCTCATTCTCATCACTCCCAATCACACCTACCAACAACATCCTTCTCTGCATCTAACACTACTCTTCCCCTTGTCAATATTCTACACACAACTCCCCATACTACACTGATCTCACGCACACATATTACCCTACTCCAACCACCACATCTCACACACATCCATGTACATCTAGATTACCACCACACTATTCCTATATCCAACACTTCTTCTGTCTCTCCCCCATACTATCTCTTTCCACACGTTTGACCATGACCCATGAACTAATTACAATTTTGTGTATACATACTGTATACATACACATTTATATGTTGTATGTAAATAAATGATGATCTTATGTTTCATTCTTTTCTCTATCTTGAATATTATAAAGGAAAAATATCTTTCTGTATGTATAATTGAATACTACACCTGAACTTGTCATCATAATAATACCCTTAACTAATAGAAACTTCTTAAGGATACTTACAATAATTCCAACAATATTTTTTGATGACCACTTGCAAACACATCCCTACTTTATAATACATAACAATAATCCCATCACGTCAACTAGAACATACTGTCATTACATTATTATCACATACACCCCACTCTCTCTCCACTGCCATATCGACAACTCCATATTCTCCTGCACACTCTGGAACCTTGTCACCACCCATCCATACTACTGTTATGCTCACCTAACACATCTGTGATATACCAATATCACTGTCACACGTAGACAACATCCACTCTTCACCCTCACACTCTCACCACAACAAACCAACACCCATTTCTGCTGACTCTGCCTCTCTCCTCTACCTTGACAACTGCCATGTGCCAGCACAACCATTCCTTAAACTAACAATACAACAGCACACCTCCCCATTACTTCTTATCAGCCCTTGCTGTACTGTCTGTGATCTTCTATCACATACTTTTCCATTCTGTCAAAAATACAATCTCTCAGAATACCCACTAATTCATTGTCTACCACTTACAAAACCACGTATACAAACAATTATCCCATAATCCACTGATGTTATTACAACTTTATTACTCTTAGAATGAATATTTCATAACCTTCCCATAATAATTATTTTTAACAACCATTCCTTACCCTTTTGAAAATACTCTTCCTGACACTCACCACTACTTCTCCTAAAAATTACCTTTTTGTGATAATATATTCTCCTACTCTTTAGAGACTCTTCCAATAATTACTACCACACTATTTTCCTTGTGACAATTACTCTTGATCTAGAATTGTTCTGTATACTCTGCTCTTTATAACAACTATTTATGACTACACCTATTCGTGAGAACACCTGTTTTCCTACTCTCTATATGACCCCTTGACTGTCCATAGAAATACTTTTTGTATTTTTCACAGAATATTTTCCTGCTGCTATCAATAATTATTAGAGGAAGAATATTTTCTTCGTTACACTACAATACTTATTCTATCAATACTGTTTTCTAACAACACTATCCAACACAACAATTGTACCACTGATAATACCTACTTTACAGCTTGTTCAAACTACATTTTACAATAACTATCTGACTGCTTCACTAGCTTTTCCAAATGTTTATTGATATGGCTATCCCATGACTTACCACAAATATTCAAGATAAATTTCTACTGTTACCTCTTTTTACTATTATTTCTTCTAATAACTATTTCGTAGCTTATTATAAACAATGATTGAAAATACATTATAATTATGTTCCAATTACAAGCCTACCTGCTACAATCAATACATTGTAATTACAACTATGATTATTACTTAATCAATTAAAATTGTTTATTACAACAAATACACATTAGAATACTATCTTTTGTAATTATTGTCTGACTTATTAAGATTACCATTACTACAACTAATAATATTCCATTGATCGCTTATCTTTCATAAATATATCTTCTATTTATTATTCTACAATCATTCCACCACTCAACAACCAACCGTAATTATTTCCAAATAATAACTCTCACTGTGATAATTTTCTAACTTTTACCTCTACGTCATACTACATATACTCACCCATCCCTTTGTTTTTTCCTCATTTGACTGTCTCTTTCAACATTTTAATGGGAAGACTTCCTCCGAGAAAAACAGCTTGCTTCTAGAAATGAACATCACGAACACAAGAAAAAATTACTTACCACTTCATCTTACCACAACTTCACTCTTAGAACAACAGACAACACTGTATACTCACTACTTTCACAGAAACATATAGAGAACTAACACCTCTGTTTTCTCTTCTGCAATCTAACTTGAAATAGAATAGCACAAAGATGTAATTGCTAATTCTATTGACATTCATTCCACTCAGCTGATTGTGGAAACACAACAATATTAACATCACCTATTGTGATTATATTACTACTATGCTATGAATATTGATTATTCATAATTACTTAACAAAACAACAATACCTTGCTCCATGAACATATAACTGTTCATTTACAATACTATGTGATTACTATCTCTTCGAATAATTATTAAACTAATTACCAATACTATTCTTACAACAACTATTACTTGTTGAAATAATTATTCCTTCATTTAACAAATTACTACTATAAGACAATCCTCACAAACATTATTTCTTGCTCTGTTAAAATTGCACTTGAACATAACTACGTATTACACTAATTATTTTCTACAACTCAAACACACCACTCAACGTGCTAACCTGCAACTATTACAAGCTATACCACACCTGAAATTTCTTGTCCACTATTCAATAACAACCTAACACAACTATTCTTGATACTAGCTTCCTACATACACTCTTCTTCTTTTCATATGGTAATACTGTTCCCACAAAACACGTTTTAAAATACCACACAACACTATAGAAAAGGAAGACATCATCTACTGTAATGCTACTATACTGATTTCTACTCAGTAATACTTTCAAGATTACCTTCCCTATAGACAGCTTGTGTCTTCGAACAAGGATGCAATAATTGTTACACTATCTTATCTTTTCACAGAACACTCCACACAGCATGTATATAATGGGAAAAGAATTTATCTTTTCGAAATGCATTACTACTGTATTTTGAAAAACTCCTATGTACTTCTCTCACACACAGACACTGTTGATGTCATGTAAATTTTCAATCAGAAAATATACTAAAAAACACATTGATATCTCTCCTGCAGATCAATCTAGAATATTTAATAGAATTGTCCAAGATCCAACAAGCTTGTTTATAACTATCCTTCAACTTTGTAAACTCCCTTAGTTAAAAATATAACTGTAAACCATCTATTATCCTTCTGTGAATTAACATTTTTACACCAACCAAGAATAAATGAATGATGGTCCATACTCATAATCTTTACAGAATCACTTTAACCCATAATATTAAATGTTCAAATCAACCGCTAATTTACATATAGATGTAGAGAACTAGACAAAATATTACTAACACATACATGAATTATGTAAAAAAAAAAATAATGACAAAATATCATAAACATTTTGTACTCTGGTCTACTCCCTTTGAAGAAAACATGTATTCTCAAGCATACACCGAAAAACGGAACTCCTTCATGACAATATATCACTGATAAACACATTTGAATAATATAGGGACATATTAGCCCATTCCACATGACCAATAATTATATATTTTTCAACAATCTCTTTATGCTTTTACTACAGGGATCACACCAGCATACACAGACTGTTAATATTCTCCAAGAACTCTACCTCAATTATCTGCTCATTTTTTAATTTCGATCCTTGCCGAATACCACTCCTGTACATCTGTTAGAGCATCTTTTTTTTGAACATTGTAAATTTATTAGCATTTTCCACTTCTTCTATATTTGCATTGACACTAGACATCAATATGTAACTACACTCTGAGACGTACTCAACAGTTTCTCCTGCTAACATATGTAAAATATTTATTAAGACTCTCCACATGTCCCAACAAACTACTGGTACACCTGTATAAATCTATTTCTATTTCTTCTACTCCCCTCTTCATTAAATAATAACTGTAATCCTTCTACTAACCATCTGTTCTTTCCACCCACACTTATGTTTTCAGAATATACATTTGTACTACTGTGGCTATTTAACAACTTCATACATTATTATTCTTTGAAATATGTATGAGCATACAATAATATTATTCTAACATGCATGTATTTAATTATTTAACATGATCAACTTATAAGATTGTTTTAATATTACATGTCTATGAATATGTACATCACTACAATATTACCCTTTGACAGTTTTATGTGAATATTACTATATGTAACTAGAGATATATTTGAAATCTACCAACATCCCTTTCTGTTTCTTGAAAAAATATTAGAAATTTTCACCACATCCCAATCTCATATGTGAAATATAAAACTACGTTTGCAGTGTTCTTCAATGCATAGTGTATTGATTGTATAAAATTACACTAAGATATATATGTTAGATTGTATAAAAATATTTTGATGTAAAATATTTATAAGACACTTCTAATTTAAAACATTCACAGGTTTATGTATAATTAATATAGATATTTTAAGATATTACTTGAGATAACCCCTTACATAACTACATAGAAATTATATATTACAGTACAGAGACATACTCTCTTTTTAAATATGTAATACAAAAAATAATACAATGACTTGTTTCTATCCTGATGATCCTTATTTTTTTAACTTCATTATAACTTCACTCGTTATTTCTCACATTAACAACTGTTCTATTTCAGCACTTTTATAATCACTGCTATATTCTACTAATACCCATCTCTATATACATTCTATCTCTTCCTTATGGCATTGTCATGTCTCTGCAGATCATCAATACTCGGAACTTTTGAAAAACTCCGTCCTCTGTTGTTGTTCCGTGGAATATTTACCTTCTTCCGCTCTTGTTTACTTTTTCTCCACGGAGCAACTTATTTTTCCAACGTCTCCTTTTCAAATTCTCGAGATCCCTGGGAAATGTGTTTTTCTGAAAATTTGAGATCAAATTTGATTTCATTCTCTCTCTCCTTTTTTTCCAACAAGAAGGAATGAAATATGAAAAGGAAAAAAACGTAGAGATGTTGTTTTAAAGATCTCTCTTTCTTCTGTGATATAGATATGTAAACAACATGAACATGACATATTGGACTTAGCTTTATCCATCTTAATATCATGATAAAAAATATAATCAGGATATAGATACACTCTCAATTTAATACAACACTTTTAACATCAAATCACTACTATATTTACTGAATTGTTATTATTTCTATTAAATATTATATTGATATATTATATTTCAATATAGAATATTACAATTACTCCAGATGGTAATTTATCACCACACTATGATGTCCAATACTTATATCCACTCTTCTATGTTTACTATGATAATATCACTAACGATCTCTATAACAATTTATTGAAACAGTGTATGCCATAAGACACAACATTATTTACATCATTACGATATAATTGAACTCTAATGAATTATACTGATGTTAACAACTAAATTTAACTATATTTTTACTCTTAAAATATTTACTTCACTGCAACATTAATGACTGTATGGCATCACTGTTAACTATGATTTATCATTGATATAACATCTATTCATATTCAATAAACATTGCATATGGCTTGTCTACTCTTGACCTCATCTGCATGTATCACAACATATCTCTTCTTATAATTGCTATCACATACACTGTTTTCATAACTATCATACTATACAACTCTTACTCAACTACTCTTGATATCACTTATCATCATCTCATCCAAGATCACTCTATTTTTTTAAATCTGAAAAATAATCTAAAAAAATCAACCACACTAACAGATATATAAACAACATAAACACACTTTGTTCTAAACCATCAACCATGCTACACTCACTTTCATATGACATGACTTTAAACATTCACAAGTCATTATTTGACATACTATGATTATATTATGATATATTTAATTATATTTAATTCAATCAACTAAGATACTATGGATAATCCACCTAATACATATATGATTGCTAGGAAAGATATATATCAATGGAATGCATTATTGTGATATAACTACTTTATAAATATGATTATTTAAGAATACTCATCAATATCTTTAATGCAAAAGAAATGACTGTATATTATCTTATATATATGGAATGGTAATTGTATGAACATACCAACTATAACATGCTAACAGGAATAACTATTTGATCTTTAAATATTAATATTCTTCAAAACACGAACGTCGTATGGTTTAGAAATAATCATTGTTCACTCTATTCATATCCCAATCAACTAATAATTCTATCATTCTTTGTTACTAGAATAAATATTGAAATAAATTATAACCTTGAATGTTCTGGATAGTAAACAAGATAAACAGAACAAACAGAATAAACAAAATAAATAATTTTTTGCTATAAGAAATAATTTGTTAATAATTATACTAGGACTAATATAATGTCTACTCTAAAATGTTTGTTGTCTCTGATCTAAACTGTAATATCACCAATATGAAGATAATTAATAAAACAAGAAAATAGTAATATATTGTAAACTGTCTACTCTATTAGAATTAACTTTTCACATCTTCCAATAATGCTTCTATAATTATATTCTCTATTATAAACATCTTAATAGCAGATTATTAATTGTATCAATTTAACAGAATTATTCTATGATACTACATTATATTAAAATGAACTGTTCGATTATTAACATAACAGTACATCACAAGATAAAAAAAAGGATACTAATCTCTAAATCTATTACCATTACCTATTGAATATTTGTGATGTTATCAGTATGATTAATTATTCATATTCTAACTAACAAAGACATCATCATCCAAAGTACTCTCATACTATTAAACTCAATTTATCCATGACTATTAGTATTATATCATTCAATAATATCCCATGTCCTGCTCACTTCTTCACTATTTTTTTAATTATTTCTGTTTGCAGATTGGTTTCCTTTTTCCATGTTCAGTATGTTAACATTTTTATATTAAACTGTAGAATGGATACTCAAACTAATTTTTCTTGTATATGTTCTTGTTTAAAGGTCCCTAGAGTTAAAAGTTTGTTTATTTTGAGAATATCTATCTGTTGTTGCAGTAATTATATTTCACCAGTACTTTTTTTACTACACAATACCAATGATATTAACATATAAAATACTAACTCTCTGATTGTGTCCTTTCCCTGATTAATAAATCTCCCTCTCTTTCACTAGCGTTTATAGAAAAATTAAAATCAGTCAAAAAAATTGGACAAACACTACATTAATTCGTATCACACTCCATTTTAGAAATAACATTTCTACCACACCACATATTCCTAAACGGTTATCATGTTTCTGCACTATCTACAACTACCTTTTCAAAATAAAAATAAAAAAAAATAAACTGAAATGAGAAATGACTATCTGAAGAGAAGAATAGTTATATGAACCTGCATGTTCTTAAATTTCTACTAATACATATGTTCAATAACAGATTAATTCCATGGATTACACACCATAAGCTAGTTTTTTATGTTTTTCTATGATTAGTTGAAGGAATACTCTTGGATCTAACTCCCTTGTGTATATCTCTAACGTTGTACAGTTCCAATAATTTTTTTAACAAAATTGTTTTTGTAGAAATAAACTGGTTCCCAATATGTGTTGTTTAAAAACGACTATGCAAACATACAATCAAAAATATCTACCATTTGTAATGCTTGTTTATTTCATTCATTTTTTTGTTACAACTCTTGAACACTTACAGGATCATTCTTTGTACAATTATCCTATATCAACAATAATGATCCACTACTATCAGTGTTTCTCGATACTTGTCTTTTAATTTTATTCCTTATTCTTGCACAGTTGTTCAGTATTTTATCATATGTGTTGTTACCACTTATATACATATATATATATATATATATACATGCTTATATCAACTACACCTCTTGCTACAAGAACATAAACTTTATAACCACAAAATCAGTTTTTCAAACCACAAAATCAATTTTTAAACCACAAAGTCAGTTTTCTGACCACAAAATCTCTCGAGAAAAATGAAAACTTCGGCAATCTCCGAAGCACTCTACAAAAAACGGTACAGATTCAAGCAGAACACAATAGATTTCAGAACAAGTACCGAGGAAAAACGCGTAAAAAATAAAGTGAAGTTCGAAAAACACGAAAAAATCCAATTTTCGTATCTCAAAACCACAAAATCCAAATTTCTAAACCACAAAGTCCAAACACTGGAATCCTCATACTACCACAAAATCTGCCGTTTGTATGCTTTTCGCATAGAAAAACACCGCAAAAGCGGTGTTTTTCCATGCTCAGTAATCCAGCTGGTTACATATGTTCTTTTAATTTCAACAAAAAAAACATGTTGTTTTTATAAGAGTTGCAATAGACTAAGGTGATACGTGTGCAATTGGATTTCGGATATGTTTAATATACACTCCATAAGCAGAGGCAATGGTAGAGTAACAAATGAAAGTTTATAGTGCAGAAATCCACTGGCTTGCATATTATTGTCTAGCTTATTATATTTTCTATAAAACAATATAATTCTGTTCGAAATAAGCAATGACTGTGTACAATAATTTTATGATGAATACTTATATGTATTTTTTCTCTTTCCTCCTCCTCCTCATCGCTCGGTAAGTTTCAACCGAGAATAGATTAGACAAAAATATACACAAATATATATATCCATAAATAATTAAATACAGCTTATCTCGAAATTGTTTTGAATTCCTTCCTCCACCTCTTCTACATATATATAAGAAAAAATTTCTCTGATTTAGTCAAACACATATATTTTCACACGAAGTACCTAATAGATATCACAAAATCTGACAGAAAATTAGCTGTTCCAGTAATTATAAGCACCATGAATTGACTCAAAATCTATTACCCTCAAGTATTTATTTAAACCCTCTTAAGGAACAGGTTCTGACAAGAGCAGCCTCACCAAAACTTGGTTCAGCAATAGTGATATGTCTTCTCGTGTAAAAGCCCCCATTTGCATGTGCTCCAATATGCCTTCCTAATTTATCTGAAAAGACAGTATGTGGAAAGTGAAACCATAAATTGGCGAATCCCGTTCACTTAAGATTATCTCAAAAGAATAAAATAAAATAGCATATTAAAAAAAAACATATGTCAGATAAAATAACATGCTCTGCTGAGAATCATTTTATAATATTATTCTGTTAACTGGTTTAGTGATGTATATTAATGTTGGCAGACTCAACACTATCTTTACTTCCATCATAACTTGTAACAATAACAGCGGCAAGTAGAGTTTCAACAATAGCAGCACCAGTACAACAGGCATTTGGTCCGCCACACCATGTGCAAAAACCCACAACCATGCCATCCCATGCTGCAATGTCTTTCCAACCTATGTCTACTACGATCTTTCCTTCTTTGAAGGAATAAGTACCACGCTTAGTTAATGCATAACAACTTATTATTGTAGTTATTAATAAAGCCAGAAAAAATCCTTTGCTTCTCGACATTTTATATTTATAGCTTTGTTGATTTTAGAGTTCAGAGTTGCCTTACTTTACTATTCTGTAATAAGTTTAAGAAATTTTTCAAAAATTACTTTTTGACTTCTATTCTAGTAGATTTTGCAAATTATTAACATCTTATGTACCCATAAATTGTCAGTTTCACAATATCTATTTTCTCTGTCAGATTTAAATGATAGAGCACGTATACAATATAGTTGGAAAGAAAACAGTTGAATGGGGTGCTAAAAATACTGTTAGAGAATGTGATAATTGATAAACTTCAGTCTTGTTCACATTAGTAAAAATATAATGGCATCACTAATTTCTTGGTTGAATGTTAGACTGGCTTATTTTTACTTTAAAGTCAGGTGATGTGTACAAAAAAAAATTCACAAGTGAGACGAGAAAGAAAAAAGTCTTGTAAGAAAAATTTTTTTTCAACTCACCCTACTTTTTTTATATCTTGAAAAAACTTTTATGAAATTTGAAATATCTAACTTAACACAAACCCTCAATCCAAATATAAAAAAATAAATTTCAAGTGAAAAATAATTATCAAATTCTGATAACTAGCTTCCTGTGTTGTTTATAATAAAAAAAAAACAACAAAACTTCTACATAAACGGCATTTTATTAAATATCTATACACCAAAGTTTACAGATTTATTGTAGGTTAGTATACTGATAGACATGTTTTTATATTTTGAAAGAACACAACAACTCTATAAAAGAAATATTTCTTGGTATCAACTCAAAGGAATGCTTATTTATCTTCAGAAATTTTTTTTAGAAAAAAAAGACAGAAAACTACTGTGAAACCTTATTTATTATAAAAACTTTTCCAAAACCAAACGATCTGTAGTTGTTTACCCTACAATACTTTAAATAATACAACAAATGAAAACTACTGTTTAGGAAAAGGATTTCCACTTTAGTCGAAGATTACATAAGTTCATTGTAAATGGTAGCTTTGTTTTCAAATCTTGCAATTTCCTTTTTTTTTGCATTTATGCAATCGGTATAATTGTATTGTTTTATACTAAATTTGTGCATGACATCTTTCCTGCTTTCGTTTTGAACAAACATTGGAAAAATATTTCTTCAAATGACCATAATAGTAAAATAAGGTAGATTATTTGCTAAGTAATTGAATTATTATTCTGATGGGTTCGAAACACTCTCTCCCACCTATCATTCCCCTATACTCCAATTTGTCCAAGACAAGACAGATATATCTCACTCACATGAATTTTTCCATTTTGTTTTTCATCGTAAAGTGGACTCATAGATGTTTCCAAACAAGCAGAGGATAATTATAATACAATAAATGTTCTAATTATGAATTTTAATTATAATGTGACTCCAAGGGGGAATATGCTATAATTGCTATTTTAAAAATTTATGGAATTTATTGTTTTTGTTTGCAATGGATTGAAAAATTCTAGTGGATGCCACGTTTGTAATCCCTCTGATCACTAATGTGATGTCATTGTCAAGAGTGGCAAACGATTCAGTCGATGTGTAAGCTAAAGCTTTTTAAAGCGAATGATAGCAAATAAAGTTATCCACGTTGAATGTTTTGTTTCCACTTCAAAGGGAAATGCAAAAAATACATTACTTTAGCGTAAAGAAAGCAGTTTTCTCTCTGTTGTTTTTGATCAGAAAAATTTAGACATTCATTTTTTGAATTATGTCGTACATTGATGTTATTGCAGCAAAGTGCTCATGTAATGTTAAGGAGTGAGTCTTTTCTTCTGATCAGAAATGTGCGTAATCGACAATCTATAGGGAGTAATTAATTCATATATGATAGTAAATATTAGATATAGTTAGCGGCAATACAATCCAAAACATACATGCTATGATTTATACAAAATATTTTCGCCTATAAGAATTTAGTATAAAAAGAAGTTGCTGTAACCTATACTATATAAAAATAATGAAGTTGATAGGAATGAAATTAAAAGTTTAAATTTACTTATCTCAAACGTATTTCTAATTAGTATTTCATTAATAAGGAATATTGTCACAGTAATATATGAGAGTTTTTTATATTATTACAGTTGAATATAAGCTAATCAGAGACCTTTGAAAATAAAAAATAAAAAACTTTTAACAGATATAAGTAAACATTTTTATGTTATATTATGAAGCATACTGTCTTGAAAATATATATTAATTCATTTTGAAGAATAAAATCTTTGATTCTAATAATAATGTGAAAATGCTGTTTACATATGATTAGAGTTATGTTTGATAATCTAAATTCATAGTACTAAGTGTCTGAAAAAGTTATAAAAAATTATATTAAAGAACAACCAAAAATAAAATGAGTTACACCGAACATCATTATATTTTGCAGATTAGTTATGTAGAATAAAAGAACCAGGCAATATAAGATATAGTCATAGTGCCACCAACATCCTACCATAAATAATTTGGGAATTTATTATACCACAAATATCCTATTATAAGTTTATGTCATTTTATCGTATTATTATTATAATGAATTATAATAAAGTTTTTGATATTGAGGCCTTGCAACAATATACGATTGTTAGTGACAGTGACATCTTAGGCACATCTTCTTAGAACTTAAACTTACATCAGTGCATTACTTATTATAAATATCGCTTGTTCCCTATTTCTGTAAGAAGTCCTAATTGGAAATTCTGAAATACGTAGTCCATAGGTAACACTTGATGTCGAGGCGAAGGACTTGGAACAGCCGAAACTCTGGGCCCAGGTTGTGTGAATGTATTCGAACTGTTGACGTAAGGCTTCGATATAAAAAATTCTATTAGTATTCATTTTAAAATAATATAATAAGATAATATAACTTACAATAGGATATTGGTGGTATTGTAAGGTCTAAGTTATTTATAGTAGGATATTAGTGGTACCATAAATTGATATTGTATTGCTTGGTTCCTTTATTCTACATAACTAATATACAAGATGTAATAATATACAGTGTAACTCCTTTTATCTTCGAGTCTTCTTTAGGATAGATTTTCATAACTTCCTTAGTCAATTAGTACGGTGAATTTAGATTATCAAACATAACTCTAATTACATTTCAACACAAATGAACGATTGTCGGATTAACGTCGGTGGCAAATTACTGAGAAACTTATTTAAGAGACCTTTGATTGTTGAGATAGTGTGCCAGAGGTAATTATCAGCATTAACATTCTTATTCTATCTATTAGGATCTACCTAAGAGATCAATATACAATCTATAACAATCAAGAACAATCAATTAACAGGACTAATAAAAATTATATAACTAAGTTACTAGTTAGAATTAACGACTGTATAATTTGTAAGTGTTTATATATAATTAATATCCATATTTGAGTATATTACTTGAGATAACCTCTTACAATTTCTAAATTTTTAAGATTTTTTTTTATTATTTTAGTTTGTATTGCTTTCATTTCTATCTTTTTTTTACAAAAGATAATTTCAAGAAGTCTTTTCCAATGTCCAAAAACTAGAAATTATTAC
>JAKZLQ010000162.1:0-21542 GCA_023309525.1 Arxiozyma bovina
TTAGGTCCCATAATTATACCTGGTAACAGTATAATTGAATTTTGGAGTGCATGAATTTTGGTCTTATTTTGGTTGGTGTAATATTTCTACCTGTTTCAGTAAAATACAAGATTTTAATCAGAAGAATCTGAACAACTTTCTGAGTTCGATGGTTTATACTTTAATAAATTTGAGGATATTCAAGAGCAAGAAAATAGAGATAATCAACAACAGGTAGAATTACATGAATATCTTTTGCATTGTGATGAAGATTTACCAGTAACAAGGGTTGCGCAATTTATACAAATAAATCCCAGATCAGTGTAAAACATTTTCTGACTAAACTTTTGTTTATTAATGGAAAGTTCTTATTTAGTTTCTTTTTATTACGTACGTCTCCTGATTTTGGAGTACACAGGATTGAGGTGATGACATTTCAATAGCAGATAAGAAAGTAGACATTTCCACGTTAGATTAAATCTAGTACATATCCTCTAGTTGATATTAAATAAAAGATCAATTTGAATTTATGTATAAACGATATTTATAACTGTGTATTACTGTTTGTATAGATATTTTTTAATAGATCAAGAGATAAAGTAAAGTTTGTATATTTCTTTAAATTTTCGAATTACTTTTCATTTCAAAAGACGTTCGTGCAAAACTACCCAGTTCTATTTTTAGAAATACTGAAGGAACTCCACACAAAAACTTACGTCGACTTTTTTTTTGGTGGTAATTTTTTTTTTCTGAACCCCCTCCCCTGTTTCTCGAGCCCAGCAAAAAAAAGAAAATAAAAGGAAAGGAAAAACTATAAAAGGCCAAGTGTTTTGAAACTTTCTTAAGTCGTTTCCGTTTTTCTTCCACTGTGTTTCCCTTTCTTCAAAGAGTGCTTTATACCTGACTGTCCTGTTTATTCACTTGGTGTCCTGTTAAAAATAGCCACAGCAACTTAGCAAGAAATTGACTGCATTGCAGTAAGATTAAACTGATATAGTTTCCTTTAACTTAGTCACTTTTTTCTTTCTATTTTTGTTTTGACTAGGTACATAAACACGTACACACAAACACATATAGTATTAATATATAGCTGTGCAATTATTCATTCAGTAATCACACAGTTATTATCTTCTTTCATCTTTTATCTATCTATCTCTTTATATAATTCTTTGTAAAAATTAAGGGGAGGTTTAGAATAATCCTCTAGAAAGTAGCAAGCAAACAAAATAACATGCCAGATACAAGTTATTTAGACAATAATTTTAAAGCCTCTTACTATCACCAGTTCCGCCCTTCTTATCCTGACACCTTAGTTGACAGGATCCTTTCTTTTCACAATGAGGTATCCACTAACGAATTGGATACATTAGTTGAAGTTGGCTGTGGTACTGGGATTGCTACCAAATTGTTCATGGATCATTTTAAGAAATGTATTGCTACGGATCCATCTTCACGTATGTTAGAATGTGCCAAGAATACATTCCCAAAGGATTCAAATGTCACATTCAAGATTGCAAAGGGGGAGGATTTAGTGGAAGATGGGGAAATTACTTTGAATTCAGTGGATGTGGTCATTGGTGCTCAGAGTATCCACTGGTGTGATTTCGATTGATTATTTGAACAAATCCATAAAATATTGAAGCCCAATGGTACTTTTGCATTTTGGTTCTATACTCAACCTGAATTTGTTGAGTTGGATGGGTTCAATGAAATTTATTACAAGTATGGTTGGTCAGACCAATTCATGGGCAAATATTTAACACCATTCCAGCGTCATTTTTTCACTAAATTTACTGAGAATGATCAATTAATGAATCAATTGAAGAAATTTTTTGACGATATCAAGTTCGAAGTGTCCTGCCATTCCCAAGGTCATTCAAATCCAAATGCTCCATATTATCAAACTACAGAAATGTCTATGTCTGATTTAAGAAAGTTAGTCAAATCATGGAGTCTTTATACTTCTTGGGTTAAAAACCATCCAGATGACACTATGGATATTGCAGACAGATTTGTTAATGAAGTAATTGAAAAGTTTAATATTACAGATGAAAACAAATTATTTAAAGTTCAATGGACTACCTTCTATTATATGTGTCGTAATAAATAAGTGAACTTTGTGTCTATTATATATATATACATATATATATATGTACTTTTCTACTCAATTTATGTAAATATTGGATCTCAATACATGCTTTTAAAACACTATTAATCTTTTACTGAACTTTATATTTATTTAAAACAAAAAGAAACTTTTTTTTTCTGAGTAACCATTCATCACTTGGTCAAATCTCGTTGACTTCAGATCGTTTTTACCCTGATTGATTGTGTCTTTAACTGTTACTAATAACAAGCTTTTTCAAAGATATCTCCACTGAGACAGATTGTGTATTCTAACTTTTTACTATATATGGAAGTCGTTGATTTTACTTCAAATACACTATATTTTTGAGCCAGCGTCGAAAATTTTCCCGACTTTAACATTTTTTTTCTTGACACAGCGTAGAAAAAAACAAAAAGTTCGGTTTTTCAGCCCGTGTTTTTCTTGAGCCAGCGTAGAATTTGTTAAGATTTATAAGGTGTGGAGTAATAACCTATAAGTTATAAACGGAACATTATGAACCATATATTTTATAAGTAGTCGCTCATTGTATTAAATAATACAAATACTATATACAAAACTATGTATTATGTATATAAAGTAATAGATAGAAGAAATTAGATATAATTTCTCTATCTCGACTATTTATATCTTTCTGAAAAATAATTTTCAGAAAACTTTTTCACAAAATTTTCATTGAGTCCGGGTTATATCTTAACAGAATTTTGTTGAGCTCACGTAGAATTTTTTGGGCGGAGCGTAAAATTTTTTGAGTCAACGTAGAATTTTTGACGGAGTGTGGAATTTTTAAGCTAGCATAAACTTTTTTGAGTTCATGTAGAATTTTTTGAAGTAAAATCAAGAAAAAAAAAGATATGAGAAAAAAAGAACACAGTACAATGTACATATATATTACAGTAACACTACAGTATATTATACTATATAACTATGTATGTTTATTAATACAGGTAGAAGGGCATACCACTTTCGAAGAAATAATTCCAATACATACAACAGCAGCTGTTCACAGAAGTTCTATCAATAGTAAAACAGTTGTGCCAGTGGAGAGAAAAATGTAGCTAGACCGGTGGTGACGGCTGTGTTTCAACAGAGTGTTATTGTTGGTACTTTATATGTGGGATATCTGCAACATTTTCTGTAATTGTCACTATTTTTATGCAATGTTTTTCCAGTTTCATGTTATTTGCAGTGGGGAACCAGTAGCTGTTTCATTGTAATAACAACGTTTTGCACATCATAAATACTATTATATTGTGTTGAGACACTCTGTGCGTCTTATTTTGGTGGCTGTGGTGGGGTCTGCTCGTCTGGTGGTCAGCATTGCATGGCATCCATCTATAATAGTACGAGGGGTAGTATCATGGTTTCTTGTATTTTTGTATATCTGTTTGACTGTGTGATACTGGGAGAATAGTTATTTTTATTTTATCTCGTATGTTCTTGTGTTTGTGAGACCCTCTATTCTTGTAAAAAATGCATTCTACCTCTATTATGTTTCAAAAAATTGTAACATGTTAATAGTCCCATCAACGTACGTAAAAAAAGTGATTGGTAGTGTCCTTGTATCTGGTTTAGCATAAGTATGGAGTCTGGCAGTGGTGGTGTCACGGGTTCTCAAGGTATCAGTGGATATATTCCTGTTCATTTTGCATTCTTTTTTCATGTGGAGTACTTGTCATCGTATCTTTGTGTAAAAAAATTTTGGAAGGGTAAGTAACTATACCATTGTGATCCCTGAGCTTTGCTGATTCTAAAATGGTATAAGGTGATGTGGGTTTGTGCAGCTGTGTCTGTTTTGTGTGTATGTTCTTCTCTGCTCTTAGTACTGTCTTCTTTGTATCCTTTCTCTTTTCTCTCAAGATTATTTTTCAAATCTTGAAAAATATTATTTTGTCTTTTCTGGGACATTGGCATTTTTACCAGTGAAAAAAGACAGTGTGTGCAAAACTGCTCCGCGGAACAGATCAGTCTTAAATATGGCTGTCTTTTTTTGAGCATATGCTGTAAATTTTAAAACAGTTTTGAATAGAAAGGTGTCAATGTATACTAAACAATCAAGGAAGTATACTTAAAAATCATAAGAAGATGCACCTAAGGTGCTTTTGAAGAAGGTGGTCTTGAATAAATACTGAAACTAGTTAATGTGTACCTATTATTATTTCAATTCTTCCATCTTCTGTATACAAGTATCAAAATAAAAACATCTGTAAACAAAATATTGTTACTTAAAATTTTTGGAGAGAAATTGTAACATTTGTTTCTTTACCTTCTTCTCTCTGTTCGTTATGTACTTTCCACTTTGGAACAAACAATCTCTTGTATTTATACACAAACGTATCTATATTATCAGAACTAAGAACGATAATAATAATTAGTGTATTTTTAGTTGTAGACCAACTTACTCATATACATTTATCCCATGTTTTCAACAAAAAACATATGATTAAGTGTTTAATTAGAATATTCCTTTTTGTTAGTTTATTTATAGGCCACATTTTCTTAGATTTACACAGAGACTCCATAAAAATTCTGTAAAAGATATCAGTAAAACCCAACAAATCTTGAAAAAATCTTTTATTGAGGTCCATCATTTTTAACCAAAAGACTATGTTTTATCATTCTAAAACGAAAGAACCAACGTGTCTGGAACATATTTTTTACTTGGTGACCCAAATATTGGATATAACAATTCAATGTGATTGCTTTTATAATTTTTATTGTAATATCTTGCTGGAAATATCGGACAAGTATACACACTCATGTAAACCAATGATCGGATATAAATCAACAGGCATTATTGATAATAAATCCAATAAAATAATTGATTGTACACAACCACATGAAAGCACATGGTTTGCTCTGGAGATGAAAATATATAAAGGGCAAACATCAGAAGGAAAAGAATCAGTAATTATGATTTATCCCTGAATATTTTAAACAACTATATTTTATTTATATATATATTTATTTTATGTACACTACATAAAAAGATTGAAGAATTGTAATAATAAAATACATACCAATAACTTTATCATTTAATCATGACCACTAACTACAGTAACATTCTAGGTGCTTCTTCTTATGACTTTAGCATCTATAAACAATATTAAAAGTATTCTAAAGTAGTATAAATCCATGCTGTGTTGTTGAAAGACTATGTGATGCTTAATACAATGAAACAAGAGATTATTTGTTACCCTAATGAAACAATAGCTTTAAGAAAGTGTTTCTTTTGTTATGAGTTGGGTATACAATATTATAATATAATTTTTTATCTATAATGGTGCATGATAATATGGTTCTGCCTTTCAACTTTTAAAAAATATATGGGTTGATTTGTATTACAGTCATGTACAGTGCGCTATATAGGTCTTTATTTGTCTTATTTCTATGATGAACTGTATTACATTATTACTTTCCCGATTCTTGTGAGTTTAGTCAATTAGTGGTGGTGTGAAATCATATATTATTAAAATATTCCAGTTGAATAAAATTATAATGATTTTACCAGGTAAATTGAAGATACATTCAATATTCATGAAGTTTTAAAAGAATATTGGTCTATATCAATTATGTTGGATATTAAGTAAATTTTAGTAGAAGATTTATTGATAATCAAGTTACCTTATCTACACAACTATATGTACTGAAATGATTAAAAGTGGAATTGCTCTTTGATTAATTAAAATTTATTAAGATTAAGAATGAGAAAGAGTTAAATGTACAGTACATAGACAACAGTTTGAGTTAGAATATTATTTAACATAGTTGTAATTATTAAACAATATAATACTAATATTTATGGATAAATTGAGTTTAATAGTATGAGAGTACTTTGAATAATGATGTCTTTCTTAGTTATAATATGAATAATTAATAATACTGATAACATCAAACATATATTCAATAAGTAAGAGTGATAGATTTAGATTATTATCCTTTTTTTATCATATGGCATAGTGTTATGTTAATAATCGAACAGTTCATTTTAATATAATGTAGTATCATAGAATAATTCTATTAAATTAGTATAATTAATAATCTACTATTAAGATGTGTATAATAAAGAATATAATTATTGATATATTAATAGAATTGTTGTAAAATTAATTCTAATACAGTAGAGAATATAAGAATGTTAGTTGTGTTTTTGTTTTATTAATTATCTTCATATTGGTGATATTGCAGTTTAGAATAGATATTATACTTTTTAGAATAGATAGAAAATTAGTCTTAGTATAATAATTAATCTGTTATTGTTTATAGTAAAAATTTGTTTATGTTGTTTATGTTGTTTATTTTGTTTACTATCCAGAATGTTTAAGGTTATAATTTATTTCAATATTTATTCTAGTAACAAAGAGTAATAGAATTATTAGTTGATTGGGATATGAATAGAGTGGACAATGATTATTTCTAAACCATACGATATTCTTGTAATGATAAATATTAATATTTAAAGATTTAAAGGTTATTCCTGTTAACATGTTATAGTTAATATGTTCATATAATTACCATTCCATATATGTAAGATAATATACAGTCGTTTCTTTTGCATTAAAGATATTGATGAGTATTCTTAAATAATCATATTTATAAAATAATTATATCACAATAATGTATTCCACTGATAAATATCTTTCCTAATAATCATATATGTATTAGGTGGATTGTCCATGGTATCTTAGTTGGTTGTATTAAGTATAATTAAATATACCATGGTATGATTATATTATGTTCAATAATAGTTTGTCAATGTTTAAAGTTATGTCATATGAAAGTGAGTGTAACATAGTTGATTATTTAGAACAAGATGTGTTTATGTTGTTTATATATCTGTTAGTGTGGTTGGTTTTTTTAGATTATTTTTCAGATTTAAAAAAATAGAGTGATCTTGGATGAGATGATGTTAAGTGATATCAAGAGTAGTTGAGTAAGAGTTGATATAGTATATATAATAGTTATAAAAACAGTGTATGTGATATCAATTATAAGAAGAGATATGCTGTGATAAATGTAGATGAAGTCAAGAGTAGACAAGCCATATGTGATGTTCATTGAATGTGAATAGATGTTATATCAATGATAAATCATAGTTAACAGTGATATCATATAGTTATTAATGTTACAGTGAAGTAAATATTTTAAGAGTAAAGAATAGGTAAAGTTAGTTGTTAACACCAGTTCTGATAATTCATTAAATAATTGTTCGACTATATCGTAATGATGTAAATAATGTTGTATGTTATGGCATACACTGTTTCAAAAAAATTGTTATTAGAGATCGTTAGTGATATTATCATAGTAAACATAGAAGAGTGGATATAAGTATTGGACATCATAGTGTGATGGTAAGTTACCATCTGGAGTAATTGTAGTATTCTATATTGGAATATAATATATCAATATAATATTTAATAGAAAGTATAATAACAATTCAGTGGGATATAGTAGTGGCTTGATATGATGTTAGAAGGGTTGTATTAAATTAAGAGTGTATTCGTATCCTGATTATATTTTTTATCATGATGGATAAAGGTAAGTTCAATATATGATGTTCATGTTGTTTACATATCTATATCATAGAAGAAAGAGAGATCTTTAAAATAACATCTCTACGTTTTTTTCCTTTTCATATTTCATTCCTTCTTGTTGGAAAAAAGGAGAGAGTGTGTGAAATCAAATTTGATCTCAAATTTTCAGAAAAACACATTTCCCAGGGATCTCGAGGAATTGAAAAGGAGACGTTGGAAAAATGAGTTGTTCCGTGGAAAAAAAATAAACAAGAGCGGAAGAATTAAGATTCCACGGAACAACAACAGAGGACGGAGTTTTTCAAAAGTTCCGAGTATTGATGATCTACGGAGACATGATAGTGCCATAAGGAAGAGATAGAATGTATATAGAGATGGATATGAGTAGAATCTAGTGGTGATTATAAAAGTGTTGAAATAGAATATTTGTAAATTTGTGAAATAAAGAATGAAGTTATAATGTAGTTAAAAAGATAAGGTTTATTTGGAAACAAGTCATTACATTATTTTTTGTATTACATATTTAAAAAGAGAGTATGTGTCTGTATTGTAATATATAATTTCTATGTAGTTATGTAAGAGGTTATCTCAAGTAATATATTAAAATATAGATATTAATTATATATAAACTTGTGAATGTTTTGAATTAGAAGTGTCTTATAAATAGTTATATATAAATATTTTACATTAAAATAATTTTATACAATCTAACATATATATCTTAGTGTAATTTTATACAATATATACACAATGCATTGAAGAACATTGCAAATATAGTTTTATATTTCACATATGAGATTGTGATGTGTTGTAATATTTCAGTAATATTTCAAGAAACAGAAAGGGATTTTCATATATTTCAAATATATCTCTAGTTGTACATAATCATATTCACATAAATTTGACAGAGTACAATAATTGTAGTAATATACATATGGATAAGTAAGGTTAAAACAATCTTATAAAATGATCATGTTAAATAATTACATACATACATGTTAGAATAATATTATTGTATGCTCATACATATTTCAAAGAATAATAATGTATGAAGTTGTTAAATAGTCACAGTAGTACAAATGTATATTCTGGAAACATAAGTGGGGGTGGGAAGAACATATGGTTAGTGGAAGGATTATAGTTATTTTTTAATGAAGAGGGGAGTAGAAGAAATAGGAAGAGATTTACACAGGTGTACCAGTAGTTTGTTGGGACATGTGGAGAGGTCTTAATAAATATTTTACATGTGTTAGGAGGAGAAACTGTTGAGTACGTCCCAGAGTGTAGTTACACATTGATGTCTAGTGACAATGCAAACACAGTAGAATTGGCAAATGCTAATAAATTTGCAATGTTCAAAAAAAAAGATGCTCTAACAGATGTACAGGAGTGGTATTCGGCAAGGATCAAAAATAAAAAATAAGCAGATAATTGAGGTAGAGTTCTTGGAGAATATTAACAATTTGTCTATGCTGACACGATGCTTGTAGTAGAAGCATAAAGAGATTGTTGAAAAATATATAATTGTGGGCCATTTGGAAAGGGCTAATACGTCCCCATCTTCTTCAAATACATGGGTTTATGAGTGATATATTTTATAGGTTTGTTTTTTGTTTTTTTGTTTGATTTTTTTTTTTTTTTTTTTTTTTTTTTTTTTTTTTTTTTTTTGTTGTTTTTCAATTCTGTTAAATATTCTAGATTGTTCTACATAAGAAATATCAATGTATTTATGTTAATGTATTTTTTCTGATTAAAAATTTGCATGATATCAACTGTGTCTGTGTGTGTGGGAAGTACATGGGAATTTTTCAAAATACAGTAGTAATCCATTTCGAAAAGATAAATTATTCTCCCATTATATACATGCTGTGTGGAGTGTTCTGTGAAAAGATAAGATAGTGTAACAGTTATTGCATTCTTGTTCGAAGACACAAGCTGTCTATAGGGAAGGTGATCTTGAACAATATTAATGAGTAGAGATCAGTATATTAGCATTATAGTAGATGATGTCTTCCTTTTCTATAGTGTTGTGTGGTATTTTAAAACGTGTTTTGTGGGAACAGTATTACCATATGAAAAGAAGAAGAGTGTATGTACGAAGATAGTATCAAGAATAGTTGTGTTAAGCTGTTATTGAATAGTGGACAAGAAGTTTCAGGTGTGGTATAGTTTGTAATAGTTGCAGAGTTAGCACGTTGAGTGGTGTGTTTGAGTTGTAGAAAATAATTAGTGTAATAAGTAGTTATGTTGAAGTGCAATTTTAACAGAGCAAGAAATAATGTTTGTGAGAATTTTCTTACAGAAGTAATTTGTTAAATGAAGGAATAATTATTTCAATAAGTAGTAGTTGTTGTAAGAATAGTATTGGTAATCAGTTTAATAATTATTCGAAGAGAGAGTGATCATATAGTGTTGTAAATGAACAGTTATATGTTGATGGATCAAGGTATTGTTGTTTTGTTAAGTAATTATGAATAATCAATATTCATAGCATAGTGAGCATATAATCACAAGAGGTGGTGTTAGTACAATTGTGTTTCCACAATCAGTTGAGTGGAATGAATGTCAATAAAATTAGCAGTTGCATCTTTGTGCTATTCTATTTCAAGTTAGGTTGCAGGACAGAAAACAGAGATGTTAGTTCTCTGTATGTTTCTGTGAAAGTAGTGAGTATACAGTGTTGTCTGTTGTTCTAACAGTATCGTTGTGGTAAGATGAAGTGGTGAGTAGTTTTTTCTTGTGTTTGTGATATCCATTTCCGGAAGCAAGCCTTTTTTTCTCGGAGGAAGTCTTTGTATGAAAAAGTTAAAAAAGACAGAGTCAAATGAGGAAAAAACAAAGGAAAGAGTAAGTATATGTAATGTGACGTAGAGGTAAAAGTTAGAAAATTATCACAGTGAGGGTTATTATTTGGAAATAATTACGGTTGGTTGTTGAGTGGTGGAATGATTGTAGAATAATAAATAGAAGATATATTTATGAAAGACAAGTGATCAATGGAATATTATTAGTTGTAGTAATGGTAATCTTAATAAGTTAGACAATAATCACAAGAGATAGTGTTTTAATGAATATTTGTTGTAATTCTTGTAACAAGCTATTTCAATACGTTAAGTAATAATCATAGTTGGAATATATAATTACAATGTATTGATTGTAGCAAGTAGGCTTGTAATTGGTGAATAATTATAATGTATTTTCAATCAATGTTTATGATAAGCTACGAAATATTGGAATTGCAAAGGGAGAGTGAAAAGCTATCTGGAATATTTGTGGTAAGTCATGAAATAGTTAGATACAGTATTATCCTGTATGATAGTTATCACAGAGTGTAGTTTAAACAAGCTGTGAAGTGGGTATTATCAGTGGTACAATTGTTGTGTTGGATAGTGTTGTTATACAAGAGTATCGATAGAATAAATATTGTAGTGTATAGAAGAGAATATTTATCCTCTAATAATTATTGATAGCAGCAGGAGAATATTCTGTTAAAAAATACAAAAAGTATTTCTATGGACAGTCAAGGGGTCATATAGAGAGTAGGAAAACAGGTGTTCTCACGAATAGGTGTAGTCATAAATAAATTGTTATAATGAGTAGAGTACACAGAACAATTCTAGATCAAGAGTAATTGTCACAAGGAAAAGATGTGGTAGTAAGTATTGGAAAGGGCTATGGAGAACAGAAGAATATATTATCACAAATAGGTGATTTTTAGGAGAAGTAGTGGTGAGTGTCAGGAAGAGTATTTTCAAAAGGGTAAGGAATGGTTGTTACAAATAATTATTGTGGGAAGGTAAAAGAAGAGAGAAAGGGAGTTATGGAATATTCATTCTAAGAGTAATATATTTGTAATAACATCAGTAGATTATGGGATAATTGTTTGCATACATGGTTTAGTAAGTGGTAGACAATGAATTAGTGGGTATTCTGAAGAGACAGTATTTTTGACAGAAGGAAAAGTATGTGGTAGAAGATCACAGACAGTACAGCAAGAGCTGATGTGAAGTGATGGGGAGGTGTGCTGTTGTATTGTATGTTTAAGGAATGGTTGTGCTGGCACATGGCAGTTGTCAAGGTAGAGGAGAGAGGCAGAGGGAGCAGAAATGGGTGTTGGTTTGTTGTGGTGAGAGTGAATCATGTCTACGTGTGACAGTGATATTCGAATATCCCAGGTGTGTTAGGTGAGCATAACAGTAGTATGGGTGGATGGTGGGAAGGTTCGGAGTGTGCGGGAGAATATGGAGTTGTCGATATGGCAGTGGAGAGAGAGTGGGGTGTATGTGATAATATGAGGATGACAGTATGTTCTAGTTGACGTGATGGGATTAGTGTTGTGTATTATAAAGTAGGGATGTGTTTGCAAGTGGACATCAAATATTGTTGGAATTATCATAAGTATCCTTAAGAAGTTTTTAGTAGTTAAGGATATTATTATGATGACAAGGTTAGATGTAGTATTCAGTTATACATACAGAAAGATATTTTCCCTTTATAATATTCAAGATTGAGAAAAGAATGAAACATAAGATCATCATTTATTTACATACAATATATAAATGTGTATGTATACAGTATGTACACACAAAATTGTAATGAGTTCATGGGTCACAGACACAGATGTGCATTAAGGATGTGTGTTAATGGTCAACTGTGTAGAAAGAGACAGAAGAAGTGTTGAATATAGGAATAGTGTGGTGGTAATCTAGATGTACATGGATGTGTGTGAGATATTATGGTTGGAGTAGGGTAAAATGTGTGCGTGAGATCAGTGTAGTATGGGCAGTTGTGTGTAGAATATTGACAAGAGGGAGAGTAGTGTTTGATATAGAGAAGGGTGTTGTTGGTAGTGTGATTGGGAGTGGTGAGGGTGATAGTATCAGAAGGGTAGGTATATATAGAGAGGATGGGTGGGAGAGTGAGTATATCTGTGTGGGTGTTGGTGTGAAAGAGAAATACGATAGAGAGAAATGAGAAAAGAAATGGATAGGATAGTATAAGATTAGTGGGGAAGGAAAGTGTAAAAAGATGGTCTCTGTGAAAAATATGTATTTGATGAGATGTGATGGAAGTATGGCGATTTATAGTGTATAAAAAGAAAGTTATGAGAGAAAAATGTATATTAGAACATGTGCATATGGGTATTGGTGAGAAAGGGAAGTAATTGTTGTGAGTGTAAAGTAAATGAAGAAGTAACATAAGGATATGAGAAGTAGAAGTATGTTTATGGAAGTGGGATATTAGGGTGAAGTTTATGAATATTTAGATGTGAGAACAAAGGGAGTAGGGGTGTATATCTATCTTCTAAGTGAAGGCAGATAATAGCACAGAAGTTACGTTGATTAATGTGAAAACAGAGAAAAGATAGGAAGAAAGAAATAAATATGGAGAAATAGAGAATGTAAATGTTGATATTTTCTAAGGACAGTTGGACATAAACAGGTAGATTGGTTCTCAGTGGAAGATGGTGAGGAAAAAAGGTCAAAGAGTGATACAAGTTAACATGATTGAGGTGGAAATAGAGAGTACGGAGATATATATAGCAATTTTAAAAGTGGAGTCATAGGGAAAAGTGACATATATCTCATTATGGATCAATTAGAGAAAAGGATGTATTGGTACAGGATTGAAAGTTGTGGGGTAAACAGGGTATATGAGTGATGGAATATGGAGAAATGGTAGAAGAAGAGTTGATGGAGGTTAGTATATAGAGAAGATGGTGGGGTGTATAAAAGTATAGAGTAATAAGAGAATGTTAATATTGATATTATTGTAGGTTAGTGGGAGAAAGGAGAAGTAATTGGTATAAGATGACAAGTTGTGAGAATATATGGGTGTTTGAACAGAGAGTGGTAGAATTAGAGGAGATGAAAAGATATAAATAGTTATGGAATAGACAGTAATAGAGAAAGGTAGTATCTATCACAATAGATCAGTTGGAGAAAATAGATAGATTAATACACGGTGTAACAGTGATGAGGTAGGGGGTGGTAGAATAGAGAGTAGTATAAGTATAGTTGAGTGAGATGAAAAAAGAAATATGATGATAGGGTGTATAGAAATAGAGAGAGGAAAGTAGTAGAAAATGCCAATATGTATATTATGACAGATCAGCAGGAGAAAAGCAGATAGATAGTATCCTAATTAAAAGTAATGAGAAAAGTGAATATTAAAAGATAGGGTGGTGAGATGTACAGAAATATAGAGAGTGGAGTAGTAGAGAGTGGTAATGTAGATATTTTCAAAGGATAGCCATGGAACAAGTGTAATTTGGTTCCCAGTGAAAAGTGGTGAGGTACGGAGGGTGTACGGATGTTAATCAGAGAGTATGAATGTATAGTTGATTAAGTTGAAAAAAGGGAGAAGGTGGGGAACTGAATTGAAAATATAGAGCATAGAGTAGTAGAGAATGTTAATAAGTATCTCATGGTAACATAGAGGAAGAAAAAGGGTGGAGTGGTGAGGTAAAGACGGTGTGTTAAACAGAGAATGGTAGAAGTAGAGTTGATCAAGACAGGAATAGAGATACAATGGATGGGTATATAGAATGTTAATATTGATATTATCATGGGATAGTTGGAGAGAAAATAGAGTAGATTTGTACATGGTTGAAAGTGGTGGGATATATGGGTATTAGATTATATAGTAATAGAAAAATAGAGTAGAGTGAGATGTGGAGAGAGAAAATATACAGTGATAGATAGAAATATAGAGAATATTAAAATATATGTCATAGTGGGAAATTTAGAGAAAATAAAGTAGTTTGGTAGATAGTTAAAAGTGGTGAGGTAAATAGGATGTACAAGTAATAAAAGATAATATTGTAGAAGTACATTACATTGAGGTTAGTATATAGAGAAGAGGGAGTGACGTGTAGAGATATAGAAAGAAAGAAAATAAAGCATGTGATTATCGTTATTATGAAGAGATATTTGGAGAAACAAAGATAGATTGGTAGAGGGTGAAAGGTGGTGAGGTGGATAGGATCTTAGAATATAGAGAGTAGAGTGATAGCAAATATTGGTGGGAGAAGAAGGAGAGAGTGGTGGGATATGTGGGTATTAGAATATATCATAGCAGAAATAAAATTGATTGAGTTGAAAGTAGTGAGAAGATAGGGAAGTGTAAAGAGAGAGGAGAGTGTGTTGTATCGAAGTATGGAAGGTAGTGTAACAAAGAATATAAATATGTAGTATATGGTGGATTAGTTGGAGAATAAAGACAGATTGATTCATTGTTGAATGTTGGAAGGATATGTGAGTGTCAGAATATAGAGTGGGAGTAGTAGAGTGGATTGAAGAGAAAACAGAGAAAAAATGGGGTATTATATAGAAATATAGAGAGTAGTGTAATGGAGAGAGTAAATATTAATATTATTATGGGAGAGATAGGAAAAGAATGATTCATTGATTACAGGTAGAAAGTTAGAAGGATATGTAGGTGTTAGAAGATAGATAGAGAGAAGAGATGGAGTGATATATAAAAATAGAGTAACAGATAATGTTAATATTGACGTTATTATGAGGAAGTCCTAGAAAGAGGGTATATTTATTATCGGTAGAAAGTGGTAAGGATATGTGGGTATTAGAATATAGAGTAGTAGAAATAAAAAGTGTTAAGGTAAAAACAGAGATATGATGGTGGGGTGTATAGAATTATGGAAAGTGGAGTAGTAGAGAGTGAGTATATTGATATTATTATAGGATAATTAGAGAAGAAGGATATATTGGGTACCGGTAGAAAGTGTAAGGATGTGATATATGGATATTAGAACAGAGAGTAGTAGAAGTGGAGTAGATTGAGTTGAGAACAGAGATATGATGGTGGGGTGTATGGAGAGTAGGGAATGTCAGTATCGATAATATCATGGAGGTGTGGGAGAAAGAGAGGTATGTTGTTTTCGAGGTGAAAAGGGTGAGGAAAGGGGGATATGTGGGTATTAGAATAGAGAGTGATATAGGTAGAGTAGTAGAGTATGTGGATATGTCTATCATGGTGGTGATAGTAGGAGAGAAAGGGAAGATTGGTTCCCGGTGAAGAGTGGTGAGGTAAAGAGGGTGTGCGGGTGTGCGAGGAAAAATAATGGAAGAAGGAATGTAAGAGGTAAATGGATCAGAAAGAAAGAGGTGAGGTGGAGTAGCAAGGGGATAAAATGTTGAGAAGAGATAATGGGGAGAGGTAAAAGAGAGGTTTGTAGATAAGATATTGGGATGATAAATATAGAAATATAGATAGCAGAATGAGAAGGAGTGTAGGGAGAGAGTGGAAGAGACAGGAATAGGTTGGAGGAAAGTGAGAGGTGTTTTGAGTATGAGGATATAGGAGTATCAATATTGAAGGAGTGTATGTACGAAAGGGATAATAGTAAGAGAGTAGAGTAGGTAGAAAAGGAAGGAGTCTAGTGGTATGTAAGTGATAAATATGGAGATGATGGGCGAGAGAGTAAGGAGAAGTATTGAGGTATGGAATAAAAATGAGAGTATATTGAAAGTTAGTATGTAATAAAACAGAGGACGTATGGGTGTATGAAGGGAGATAGTAGGGAAGATTGAGTGAATAGGAGAGTGAGTGAGAACGTCAGTGGGTGGGTGTGTACGAGTGGAGGATAGTGAGGGATGTTTAAGATTAGTGGGGAAGAAGAGAGATTGGTTGGAGTTGGATAGTGTGAAAAAATATGGTTTGTGTAAAAAAGATATATTTAGGTAGAAGTGGGTGGGGTGTGTAGTGATGATATTTTGGATAAAATGAGAGTAATGAGTGAAAAATGTATATTAAAAAGTTAGAGTATGGGTGTTAGAATAGAGAATAGTAGAAGTAAGGTTGAAAGGGATAATATAATGAGAAGGTGGTGGGGTGTATGGATAAGTAGAGTAATAGATAATGATAATATTATCGTGGTATAATTGTAGAAGAAGGGAAGATTAGTAGAGTGTAGATATGTAGGTGTTAAATGATAAGGTGGTAATAGTAGAGTTAATTCGGGTTGATATATATAAAAGATGGTGGGTTGTATATATATAGAGAATTGAGTAGTAAATAGTTGAAAGTAGTAAAGATATGTAGGTGTTAGAATATAGAGTGTTAGAGTAGAGATAATTGAGGTGAATATATAAAACAGATGGTGGCGTGTATAGATATAGAGTAGTAGAGAATATTAATATTATTGTGGTATAATTGTAGAAGATGGGATGATTAGTAAAGAGTTGAAAATGATAAAGATATTGTGAGTTTTAGAAGATAAAGTGTTAAAATTAGAGTTAGTTGAAGTAGATATATAGAATGGATGGCGGGGTGTATATAAAGATGTTAATATTGGAAGAGAGTTGAAAGTAGTAAGGATATGTAAGTGTTAGATGATAAGAGTAGAATTAATTAGAGTCGATATATAGAAAGGGCGGTGGAGTGTATATGTATAGGAGAAGTAAATAATGTTAATATTATTATGGTATAATTGTAGAAGAAAGGAAGATTAATAGAGAGTAGTAAGGATATGTAGGTGTTAAATAATAAAAGTAGGGTCAAGTGGGGTGGATATATAGATATAGAGTAATATATCTATTATAGTGGTATAATTGTAGAAGAAGGGAGGATTAGTAAAGAGTTGAGAGTAGTAGGGATAGGTGGGTATTAAATGATAGGAAGATAAAAGTAGAGTTAAGTGGTATTAATTGAGGTGAATATATAGAAAGGATGGTGGGGTGTATAGATGTAGATATTAGGAGGTAAGATGGTAATAGTAGAGTTAATTAGGGTAAATATATAGAAAGGACGGTGGGGTGTATGATTAAGTAGAGTAATAGTGAATATTAATATTATAGTGGTATAGATGTAGAAAAAGTGAAGAGTAGTAGAAAGTTAATAGTGGTGGGGAAAAGAATACGTGTTAGAATATAGGGTGAGAGAATAGAGTTAATTGAAGTGATGTATTGATATGATGGTGGGATGTATAGAAGTATAGAATAATAGATAATGTTAATATTTATATTATCATGAAATAGATGGAGAAAATAGTAAAGATATGTAGGTGTTAGGATATAGAGTGATAAAGTAGAGTTAATTAGGGTAGATATATTGAGAAAATGGTGAGGAGTATAGATATAGAGTAAAAGAGAATTATAGTATTATTGTGATATAGGTGTAGAAAATAGTAAGGATATGTAGGTATTGGAAGTTAAGGAGATAATAGTAGAGTGTATGTGGTGTTAATATAATGATAAGAGAGTGGGGTGTATGAATAAGTAGATTAGTAGAGAGTTGACAGTAATAATTATATGTAGGTATTAGAAGATAAGGTGGTAATAATAGAGATAGTTAAGGTGGATATATAGAAAGGATGGTTGGGTGTATAGATATAGTGAAAGTAGAAAATATTAATATTTATATTATCATAAAATAGGAAGATTAGTAGAGAAATGAAAGTAGTGAGGATATGTAGGTAATATATCATAAAAGTCAAGTTAATTGAGATTGATATATAGAAAGGATAGTGGGGTGTAGAGAAATAGAGAATATTAATGTTATTGTGGTATAGATGTAGAAAGTCGTAAGGATATGTGGGTGTTAGAAGATATCGTGTGAGAGTATTGTTAATTGAGACGGATATATAGAAAGGATGGTGGGGTGTATAGATATAGGAGAAGTAGAGTAGTAAAGAGTTGGAAGTAGTAAAAATATATAGGTGTTAGAAGATGAAGGTAGTTAATTGAGGTAGATATATTGAAATGATGGTGGGGTGTATAGATATAGAAAATATTATTGTTGATAATATCATGAAATAGTTGTAGAAAATAGTATTTTGGTTTCCGGTAAGTAGTGGTGAGGATATGTAGGTATTAAATGATAAGGTGAAAATAGTAGAGATAGTTGGGGTAAATATATAGAAAGGAGGGTGGGGTGTATAGATATAGAGAGTAGATAATGTAAATATTATAGTGAAATAGGAAGAATAGTAGAGAGTATAGAAAATATATATATTAGAAGGTAAGGTAGTAATAGTAGAAATGGTTGGGGTGTATAGATATAGAGTAATAAAAAATATTAGTATTATTATGGTGTAGGTGTAAAAGAAGGGAAGATTAGTTGAGGTAAAAGTAGTGTGGATATGTAAACGGTAGAGTTAGTTGAAGTAGATATATTGAAAGGATGGTGGGATGTATGGATATATTGAAAGTAGAGTAACGGAGAATGTTAATATTATAGTGGTATATACGTATGTGGAATTATAGAGAATAGAGTAGTAGAAAATATTAATATTATTATGGTATAATTGTAGAAGAAGGGAAGATTAATGGAGAGTTGAGAGTATGAAGAATATATAAATATTAGAGGGTAGGGTAGTAATAGTAGAGTTAATTAGATTTGATATATAATAAGGATGGTGGGGTGTATAGATATAGGAGTAGTGGAGAATATTAGTATTATTGTGGTATAATTATAGAAGAGGGAAAGATTGGTAGAGTATATATATGTAGGAGTTAAATAGTAAAAGTAAAGTTAATTGAGATTGATATATAGAAAGGAGGGTGGGGTGTATATGTATAGGAGAAGTAGAGAATGATGGTATTGTTGTGGTATAGGTGTAGATAAAGGGAAGAATATGTAGGTGATAGAATATAGAATGATAAAGTGGAGTTAATTAGGGTGAGTATATTGAAAGGATGGTGGGGTGAATAGATGTAGAGAATATTAATATTGATATTATCGTAAAATAGAAAGAATAGTAGAGAGTTGAAAGTAGTAAGGATATGTAAGTATTATAAGGTAAGGAGATAAAGTAGAGTTAATTGGGATAAATATGAAAAAGGATGGTGGGGTGTATAGATATAGAGTAATTGATATTGTTAGTATTATTGTGGTATAGGTGTAGATAATGTCAATATTGGTAGAGTTAAAGATAGTAGGGATATATAGGTGTTAAAGGATAAGGTGGTAATAGTAGAGTTAATTGAGATATAAATATAGAAAGGATGGTGGGGTGTATAGATATAGAGAATATTAATATTTATTATTTATATTATCGTAATCTAGGTGTAGAAAATAGTAAGAATATGTAGGGATTAGAGGATAAAAGTAGAGTTAATTGAGGATAATATATTGAAATGAGAATAGGGTGTATAGATATAGGAGAGTAGTAGAGAATGTTAATATTATTATGGTATAGATATAGAAAATAGTAAGGATATGTTGGTGTTAGATAATAAAAGTAGAGTTAGTTGGGGTTAATATATAGAAAGGATGGTGGGGTGTATATATAGGGTAATAGATAATGTTAGTATTATTGTGATATAATTGTCGAAGAAGGGAGGATTAGTAGAAAGGAGTAAGGATATGTAGGTGTTAGATAATAAGAAGATAAAAGTAGAGATAGTTGGGGTGAATATAATGAAAAAAGGGTGTATATAAAGAGTAATAGATAATGTTAATATGTATATTATTAGGAAATAGGAAGATTAGTAAAGAGTTGAGAGTGGTGAAGATATGTAGGTGTTAGAAGGTAAAGTGGTAAAGTAGAGATAATTGAGATTGATATATAGAACGGATGATGGTGTGTATAGATATAGAGTAGTAGAGAATGATAATATTAGAGTGGTATAATTATATAATAAGGGAAGATTAATAGAGTATATATATAGGTGTTAAATAATAAGGTGGTAATAGTAGAGTTAATTGGGGTAAATATAAAAGAGGATGGTGGGGTGTATGAATAAGAGAAGTAGTAGAGAATGTTAATATTATTATGGTATAATTATAGAAGAAGGGAAGATTGATAAAAAGTAGTAAGGATATGTAGGGATTAGAAGATAAAGTAGAGTTAATTGGGGTGTGTGGATATAGAGTAGTAGATAATATTAATATTAGAGTGGTATAATTATAGAATAAGGGAAAATTAGTAGAGTATGTATATATGTAGGTGTTAAATAATAAGTTGATAAAAATAGTGTTAATTGGGGTAAATATAAAAAAGGATGGTGGGGTGTATAGATATAGAGTAATAGAGAATGTTAATGGGTATATTATTAGGAAATAGGAATATCTGTAGAGATAAAAGTAGTAAAGATATGTGGGTATTAGAAGATAAAGTAGAGTTAATTGGGGTGTATGGATATAGAGTAGTGGAGAATGATAATATTAGAGTGGTATAATTATAGAAGAAGGGAAGATTAATAGAGTATATATATAGGTGATAAATAATAAGTTGTTAAAAGTAGTGTTAATTGGGGTAAATATAAAAAGGGATGGTGGGGTGTATAGATATAGGAGTAGTAGAGAATGTTAATATGTATATTATTAGGAAATAGGAAGATTTGTAGAGTTAAAAGTAGTAAGGGTAAGTAGGTTTTAAATAATAAGGTAGTAATAATAGGGTTAATTGGTTTTAATATGATGAGAATAGGATGGGGTGTATATATGGGGTAATAGATAATGTTAATATTATTGTAGTGTAGTTGGAGAAGAAGAGTAATTTGATCCTTGGTGTAAAAGGGTGAGGTAAAATGGATGTATGGATATTAGAATGTAGAGGAGTGATATTGGGGGGAATGTAAGAAATGAATAGATAAGATAGGAAGAGATTGGGTGTAGTAGAATGAAGAATGAGAGGATAAGAATAGATGATGGGGAGAGTGTGAATGTTGGATGGAGGTATAGGATAGGGGGATATGGGGGAGATAATAAGAAATGGGATATGAGAGGGTGGTGATAGAAGGTAGTAGAGTAAGAGGTAGATGTGGTGTAGGGATGAGAAAGAGAGGAATAGGGAGAGAGGATGTTAAGATAGGTATAAGAGATAAAATAAGAGTGGAAAGAGAAGTAGTAAATATATTTGAGATATCAAAATTAATGATAGAAATTAAAAACGAAGAGATGTAGAGAAGATAGATCCGATATATAGTAGGATATGAAAT
>JAKZLQ010000137.1:0-41290 GCA_023309525.1 Arxiozyma bovina
AATATCTTTGGCAACTAACCCTCCCTTCTCTAATTTGGATATTGTAGCAACCTTTAATGACTCATATGGGATACAGACGAAATGTATGTAATGCACCTTGGAATGTTCTTTTAACACCATCATTGGTAAAATGAATGACAAAGATTTTCCAAAAGATGTAACTGCCTGTAGCCCCACTAGCTTTCTGTTACTCAATAAAACCATATTAGTAAATTCTCTTTGAGCATCTGATTTGAACTTAAAATCACTGGTTGCAAAGTACTTGTTTCCAGCATCAATCAAGTGGTAGTTGTCTATTGGAGGTTCTATTTCTATATTTTTTTACTTTATTTTCGGGACCTTTTTCAGCACCAATAAATTCATGGAATAGCATGCAAGCAGCGGACATTTCTTCAAAAGTACGTTCACTATTCTCGATAAACCTTGTATCAACACCATAAAACCCTCTGAATGTCTCAGCAGAATTACCAAAGCCTTCAGATATTCTTTGGTTTACTCTCATGTTGATATGTGGGATGATAAAATGTTTCCACAATGCGGCCAAGCCTTGTTTCCAACTGCTGATAAAGTGATTTTCTTTCTCCTATGAATTCTTCGGATAGCTTTTTAATACATTTGTAAACTGCTTCAAATCAAATAGTCTGTGGTTTTTGATGTCTACAAAGGCAAACATTTTCATAATTGCTGCTGAAACATCATCTGCAAAAGAATCAATGTCTTCACGTGCTTGCCTCACTAATTCTCTGGTTGAAGCAACTGTAGCATCTAGTGTGTCTTCTTCCTCGAAAAATTCGTTCACTTTCAGCAATATCATTAATTAACTCTCTATTAAGCTCGTCAATAAACACCTTTTTATCATATAGTCCTATTTCATTGTGGAAAGTGACAAATGTGAATGTACGAAGAAGGCAAATACACCACCATAACCTTCTAGAAACCCCATCTGTCATGAATAAAATTCTGTTTGTAAATTTATGATTCTTATTATATTTTACATTCAAGTAAAATCTTCTTCCTACCACATCTATATAGATATTTCTACCTACTCCTGCATACGTTAAGGTGGCCAGTTCTGAAAATCTCATAGGCATACCAGTGGAGATCCATACCATCACCATGATTATTTTGTTTATTCTAGCAATAATGTTCTTTGATGGATTTTAAAATAGATCCATCACATTCATATCTCCCGTCCCTCCATCTTATTTTCATATTTTGAAAAGCATTTTTAGCAAATTTCTGAAGAATACTACCTTTCATAGCATCATCAATAAACATCTTACGAGGATCACTAATAGTTTCAAAATGTAATACATTAAAATCAGCAAAGTAAACCCACTTGGATAATTCCTGTGTCAACGTATCAAAATCATCAGTTAGCTGTCTCAATACATTACCAATTAGCGAAAAAGATAAGATTCTATTCTTTACCACTACATATTTCTCTTTGTGGTTAACATTAACAAATGTACAAGTCGAGATGACAGCTTCTCGAGAAACTGCTTGATACAACTTCTTCATGTTCCCAACAAATTCCTGACCAGATATATCAGCAGCTGTCCACTTTTCAACCACTTCAGACTTATCATGAGCCCAAAGAACAGCACCATAACGGAAAAGCCAATTCAAACTATCTAACGAGTATATAGCCGGTCTACATTTACATTCTATTGATGATATCAATGACAGATTAGGAGCTCTAGGGAATATAAATAACCCATCTGTGAACCAAACATCAATCGGTTTTTCCACGCCTGATAGAAACATCAACAACCCTCAATCTATTCTACCCGGTACTAGCCATAACAAAACTACTTCACACTATCCTAACCCACGTCCTAATCCATCACCATTAGATAATCATCATACTCGTTTCTCTACTTCTTTACCATATACTAATACTCATGACCAGGCTATTCACCAATCTTTGAACCCATTATCCAATCATGTTATTGATCCACAATTCATACCTCAAAACAATGTCCAATATTCTACCTCCGATATTCCACCTACTATTACTTATAATCCTCAAGCATTACCATCCTCTTCAACATTCCAACTAAGTTAGTCATGGCCAAACTAAATCTCATATATCTCCTCCTCCTGATATTGATCCATCCTTATATAATTGACTCAGAGCACAAACCACTATATTCTACTAGATTCAGGTGCTCCAATCACTTTCGTAAGGCATAAATCCATGCTCCATAACCTTCGTCCTTCTGATACAACCACCATTAGTATTTCCTCATGCTCCAATACACCTATCCCTTTTAACCAAGAGGGTGACTTAATTCTTAAAACACTAAATCACAAAAGTGTCAAGATCCACGCTTACTATACACCATCCATTGATCATACCATTTTATCTACTGCTGATCTACGTTCTCATCATTTATATATGAATGAACTTTCCAATACCATCGAGGATCAAGATGGGTCTATTGCTGCTCACTTCACTCAAAACAATGGCTTAAGCTGGTTGTCTAACCGCCATGTCATATTTCCCAAATCTACTTCTCATAAAACCATTCACTCTCTCCAAACAAAATTCCCACTAGAACTTATCCATAGACTCTTTGGACATGTTAATGTTCAATCATTACATGATTCCATTAAAAATAAAACGATCCAAAATATATCCATTGATGATGTCGACTGGCGTAACCTTCATAAATTTCAATGTGTCGACTGTATGCAGGGCAAGAGTCGAAAACGCCCTCATACTGTCGGTTCCCGCTTAAAATATCAAACTGTCTACCATCCATTCCAATATGTCCGTTCTGATTTGTTTGGTCCAGTCCACTTAGGGTCCAAACCAGAATGGTTTATCTCCTTCACTGATGAAGCTTCCAAATTTAAGTGGACATATCTTTTAAAAAATAAAGAAGCTTCCATCATCCTTCACATCCTCAAATCCTTCATTGCAACTATTGAACGTCAGTTTAATAGCATCATCCTCAAATTCCAGTTTGATCAATGGAACCGAATACACTAACAAATATATCCACACATTTCTTCAAGAAAAAGACATACAAATTATTTACACAACTTCTGGTGATTCTCCTGCTCATGGTGATCGCTGATCGGCTCAACCTTACCCTACTTAATGACTGCCGTATCCTTATGCTCAGTGCTAAATTACTAGAACACCTATGGTATTATAATATGCATTTATTCCACAAATATTCTAATCTTTTCTGACCTAACATTGTTCTGAAATCTTTCATCCTAATTTTTACTACATCCATTTCTGTAGTGTTATCATTTAACACCAAAATAGGGTTTTCTCGTTCTCTGTTAATGCATCAGCTATTCTGCTGATCTGGGAAGGATTCTTTCTGATATCTTTCAATGTAGCTGATAGAACCAAATGGAACTGTGACTCAGATGAATATCGAATATCTAAAGGGTAAATCATTAAATATAGGAATGGAGAAAACTCAGAGGAAAAAAATCCCACGATTAAAAGTAAACCTGAATGAACTACGAAACGTATCAGAAACACCAAATGAAATTATAAAGCAATAAGAATTTTACCATGTTGAGGAAGAATACAAAAATAAAATGAAATGGTTACAAAAAGCCTTTGGTTTTGCATCTTATGTCGATTATAAATACAGATATGATACCCTTTATTGCGTCAACACTTTCACAATACATACAGTATATCTTTCAAAACGGGTTATTGGCCTTACAAAACAATTAATACAATATTTGTGGTCAACTAGAAGAAAAAATTGATATGGAATAAGGATCACTCTTACGAAGAAAAAATTAATCTCATTGCATTAACTGACGCTGCATTTGCCAATCAAAAGCATTTGAAATCTCAATTTGGAAATATGTTTTATGTAAATGGCAAACTAATTGGTGCTAGATCATCTCGGTCTTCTGCATGTACTTCATCTATTGAAAGTGAAATATATTCAATATGTAAAGCTGTCGCCAGACTATTAAATCTCAAAATACTGGTCAAGGAATTATCAAATGACATAATCAACTGTACCATATTAACTGGTAGATAAACCAATTGCCATCAGATCAAAATGGGAGATATGGCGTTTCTTTTATTAAGATCACCATCATATTCAACTATCCATAACACTGTCTTGCGAGCTGGAATAAATTCGTATAAACCATCGTATTTCCGTCCAACTAGCTCTGCATTATTCAATATCTTGCTTGGCAACTTAGTCACGTACACATGATTAGGTGTGAAGATAATACATCCACCAGATACTTCAGTCATTTTATCTAAGATAAAAAATAAATACTATGGATCTAAGGTGCTGCGAATTGGTAAAGAAGTGAATAACAAAAACCTATCTGTGAAATATAGCAATACAAGTGATTATATTTCAGATATTGTAATCAAATCTTTAACTGTTACAATATTCAAATAGATGACTGTTACGTGGATCTGTTAATGATGTTGCTTTATGGGTGGTATGTTGGAAATATCAGATCAATGCATATGTACACTTCAGGTGATATTTGGAGAGAAAGTAATAGGCATTATCAATTTTAATACTGATAAAATATATGATTGTAGATAAATACAAGAGAGTGGATTGTTTATTGTTCGTTCCAAAAAAAAATTATATAAAGAACATGGACAAGAAGGTAAAGAGATAAATGTTACAATTTCACTTTGAACATTTTAACTAATTTTATTTTATTTTTACATATAATTGTTTTTATACTTTGTGTGTAGAAGAGATTGAAGAACTGTAATAATCAATATACCAGCAGCGTCAGTATTTAATCATAACTATCAGTTTCAGTAACATCTTCGGTGCATCTTCTTATGAAAAAGGGCAATGCTTAATTAATTAATCCACAGTTAGAAAATAAATAATTACTGATACAATAATTATTGACTTTCTTAATAATACTGTTTGTTAGACCAGATATATGAAAATTTTAAATATTATGATGCCTCAAACTAATAATATTTTCTCAAAATTGTATAATTTAAATCATATGATAAACTGAACAATGATTATAGATAATTATAGAATAAGTACTCTGGATTTTACGAAAGCTAAGTTAACATAGGGGAAATTCCTGTCAATATAGATAAATTCGATGAAATCATGGAGAAGCATAAAATATAGCTGATAGTGTATTATATCTATATGAAACATTGTATTTTTTTATACTATACAGAAGAGCAAGGATACACATAGTAGATTAATATCACTTTATATTTTAATTTAAGGATACCCTCAATGTTTGTATAATTTCATCATGCAAACTAACAAAAACTTGAAAACTTCTAATTTGGTTAAACATGATTTCATCAATCGATTTTAGGCTTAAAGTAAATTGTTGGTAGGAATATTATTAATACGAAGGTTATTAATATAATAGTATCTATGAATGATAGGTTGAATTAGATCATTTGGTGATATTAACTTATACACGTTTTGGTTTGGTTCTATATAAATCAGACAGTAGAATAATGAAATTAAATATTTTCCAATAATGGCATGTCATTTTTATTCGAAGTGCAAAGCAGCATCCCAAAATTTTGTCTCAAGGTTGCAAACATTGCCGTAAATTTTGATCAATTTTTCGAGTTCACTAGCAGGAGTAGTCCTTGCAATATAGTTTAACACTTTCAATCCTGATTCCATATCATTTCGAAATTCTTCACTTGTAAAAGTGGCAATCCATTGATAATATAAGCTACCTTTAGGGAGTCTTGCATTATTATGATGTTTCATTACAGCCACACCATAACCCATTAGACATGGAGTCAGAGCAACAACTAATTCTTGCCAATTGCCTCTATTAGCTACATCATTAAAATATCGTGTATAATTGTTTAATGCAGTGCCTCTTTTAATTCTTTTAAAATATGTGCTATCACTTATATTAAAATACTCTCTTAATCTCTTTTCATGTTGAATAATTCCATCTCTTATTCGCTTTACAATAAATAATTCACTTTCAATATCTTCTAAGTTGGGGGCTTTTGAAGCAGCAATATAGTGAACTCTTCCATAATCTACTAAATATGAATAATCTTGTTCGATAAAATATTGGAATTTTCTTAATGGTAATGTACCATCAGCAATTTGTTTGACAAAATTATGATTCACAAAACTTTCCCAGTATGGTTTAACTAAAGGATGCTGGATTAAATAATCATGGAAATTATCGATTAAGGGTCCATAATTCAAAGGATTTGCATGTATGATAATATCTTTAGCATTGAAGGTTCGATCTTGAATCATATCTTTTAATGGTATGTCAACGGAATACATTGTATTAGGTAGATAATTGTTATTATCATTAGTTTTCTTACCACTATTCTTATCATCATTATTAATCTTGAAAAAATGTGTGTTTTGAATATACTCTAGAGATCCATAAACTGCTTCTTTAAGTGGAAACCCATTTGCTAAGTTTGCAGCAATAGAGGTAGCAATCATACTGTTAGAATTTATTTCATGTTGCGTATCATGATGATGTTTTGAACTGAAAATGATAAAGTCATGGTTATAACAACAATACAATACATTGACTAAATCATTATTTTCGATTGTACAGTTTGTAAGTAAAATATTTGGGACTGAGGTATCTTCAGAAAGTTGAGATATAATCTTAAAAAGATTATTAATATTAGTAGTAGTGATAAGTTGCTTTGATATATTTAATAATTGTAAGGATCTAACATAATTACAAACAAATAACTTTGTTTTATGGAAAACGTTTAATTTTAATAATTTATAAGTTTTATTATCAATTTCATCATCAGATACAACGATTGGGACTTTTATGTTTTTAATATTTTTATTTAACAAATTTACAATATCTTCACTTACTGAAGAAATTTTAATTAAGTCAATTTTTAAAGATAAATTATCAAATTTTCCACATAGAAAGTGTTGTGGAATAATCAATTGGGTCTCTTGATTGTATATAAATTTATGAATTAAACTCTCTGCATGACATCTGTGGGAAGTTAAGATTTTTATATCGGTTTCCACAGAATCATTAGAAGATGAATTTGAATTGCCAATAGTTAAAACAGTAGGAACCCTTTTATTCTTGGAAAGTAGCAAGTATGGAGGTGGTGAATTAATATTATAGACGGAATATGTCATTCTTAGTTTAGTGTAGGTTTATGTCAATAAACTTGATATGTGACAACACTGTGAGAAGGGAATTATAAAAGGTATTGTTGATCCTTCTTCGTTTTTCTATTTGCAATGACCATCAGGAAGAAATATGTTTAAAGGAATTACAAAGGCCTCCTGTATGAACTAAGATCAAACAACTAGATACATTTCTACATATATATATATGTGTCTGTGTGTGTGTGTGTGTGTGTGTGTGTTTGTCAAAAACCATTAATAGAAGAAGGAAACTATTAAAATATATCGAGAAAGAATCTGAATATCTGATCTTAGTTCATATAACTTAGTTTTTTTCACTACTGTTCATGTTTCAATTTGATTGCATATGACTTAAGCTAATATATTCTAATAGTTTCCCACTCAAATCTTTCTCTAATAACTACTTCTAGTTAATGTAGATCATGTATATTTTACTCATCTAAGAGTGATAATGTTAATATTACCAATATTAGTGTGGATCATTTAGAATGTGGATGCTGAAGAAGACCTAACAGAGAAAAGAAAAAAATAGATGGAAAAAAGAAAAATAGAAACCCAACCCCAACATTTTTATAACATTACAGGAAAAAAATAAATGAGGGCACCTCTTAGGGTTTGCACCAGAAAAAGAGAAAGAGAGTGGAGGCAGAAGATGGGTTGATGCAGTTAGAGCCAGTAAATATTAGCAGCAGAAAGTGTGTCATGGGATGTAGCTTAGTGTATACATTAAAAAGAAGGAGATTACAAGAGAAAAAAATGCAGTGTTTAAAAAGGATGTTATGTAATGGCACTTGATACGTGGCAGTCTGAACATGTTGGAAAAAAAAAGAAAAAAGAAAACGAATATTCAAATTACAACGCCATATTCACAAATACTTATAATGGAGACAGATATACTGCATGGTCGTGAATTCAAATTAAAATTTAGAATAAATATGTTAAAAAACTTTAAAATAAATAAGTATAAATATATATAAATATAAATATTATAGAAGAAATATTTCTTTAAAAAAGCAAAAGAAGATTTATTCTTTAAGTACAAGGAATATTTAAATAATAGTGGTAAGAGTAGTGGTTAATGATAGCACGACCAGAAAGAAAAAGAGAAAGAAAGAAAAAAAGAAAAAAGGTATCTTTTTTTTCTCTTTATTATCAGTTCTTTTTGATCTCTAAATGATCTAATTGATCCTTTTCAATAGCTTCAGCTTCAGCTTCTAAAATGTAAGGTAGCAAATAGTTAACATCATCCTTAGCTTTGATCCATTCATTTCTTGGTAATAGATGGTGTGTCAATTCTTGTTGGTGAGCTCTAATGATTCTATAATTTCTGCTGTAGGATTCATCTTCAGGCAACCTCCTTAATGCGGTTTGTAGGATTGGATTTTCTTCAGCGAACAAATCGTTATATCTCAAACCTAATTTTCTGTAACCAGATAAGTCAACAAATTTGTTGGCAACAGGAACACAAATTTTAGATAGGACTGGGGATTTAAGGATATAGTCACCAACTTTCACGATAGAAGTAAAGGATTGTGGCATTTTGTATTGTATTGTATGTATGAATATATGGATGTGTTTTTTTTGATTGTACAGTAACAGTTGTTAGAATAATAATAGTAATAATATATCTAAACTTCACTCTAGGCTATTCAATATATATTTGTACTATTATGAAAGATTAGGGATTCGAGTTTGGGTCGTTGTTACTTTTTCCTACAACTTTATGGAAATATTTAGACAGGGAAAAGTGAATATCTGTAATGAAGACCTTGACAACAGGAGATTAATTGTTCAAACAAAAGTTTAGACTATAACCAAGAGAGAAAAAAAAAGAAGTTAATAAGATGTAACAAGTTGAAAGGGACACATGTGCTCATCAACCAATAACTACCAACAACCACCGTAACAAGAAAACTGGAAGTGCATTTACAGAAGGTAAGAGATAAAGTGAGGGTACAGAGCAAAGCAAGTTCTCTCTGTATTTATTTAAATAAAAAAACTGGACTAACTGCTACTGAGACTTGGTTTGATTGATTTATCTCTTTGTAATTTGACGGCTTTTTTCGGTCTATTCGATTGTTGGGACAAGGGGGGAAAGAAAGAAAGACAGACAGACAAGAGAGAGAAAAAGCAGGACGCCGAAAAAAAAAAAAATATTCTTCTCTCTTTTTTTCTGTTTTTTTTTTTTTTCTTTTGACTCCCGGAAGAGAAAAACAGCGAAATTTTTCCCTCTTTGTAAAATCTGTGTGTTTTTGTTTTTGTTAGCGGACTTTGGCAACTCTGATTGGTTCAAATGGCAGAAGCCTGGCATTTACCTTGTATAAGAGTGGGTGAAGAGTATATAGTGGTGATGACTGTTCTTATCCTGCACACTTCATTTCTGTCATGAAAGTACCGGAATATCTTATGTTCAAGGTTATCATTAGACAAGGTGTCTGTGGTATCCATATAACATACACACATGTACATATAGCTGTTGTATTTTATTAATCTTGTGACAGATGATGTGAAGGTAAAAAAAAAAAAAAAAATAAATCAACTTTTGTGTACGTATGTCACATATATATATATATATATATATATACTGATTGGTCTATAAAAGAGTAAGTGATCAAAGGGGAGAGATTCATCATAGAGTCAATAATGATATTTCTGTTTGATTTTATGTCTGATAAAGGAAGGAATAGATATAGGAGTTGTTGAGGATGAGATAAGTGTGGCATAATACTATATATTCGCTTCCTTTTTTTTTTTAATCTTCTGTTGTCTCTTTATCCTTAATAATGGTATTCAGTTGGTCTCTTACCGGAAGTGTTTGGGAAACCACATTCAAATAAAGATTTGTCAATTAAATCAGGGTTGGCCAAGATTTTATCATAAGATTCTTGATCCTTCACTAATACCATACCAGCATACCCAGTGGCATTAATAGAAAGATTAACAGTCATCGAATCGTCTTCATCATCAACAACAACCTCATTGGTTTCTTCATCGTTACTTTCATTTGTGTTGGCATCATTTTTGCAATTTGGTTCACGCTTGATATCAGTAGTCTTAGCATGAGATCTTGGAACTAAACATATCCAATTCTTAGTCAATAAAACATTATAACTTCTGACCATGCCAGGGTTTTCATTTAACCAATCCTGGAAAAATGTCAAAGTTCTCTGTAGCAGCGAAAAATAACACATAGCCAAAAGATCTTCGTCGACAGAACTGGAGTCTTCTGGCAATGGTAAGACAAAGTGAGCGAATGCTACTTTATCGTCTTGCAATGGTTCATCTTTAATGTTTGGTAGAAAATGTTCTTTGCCACTACATAACTTGTCTTGGAATGTGATGAAATTGGAAGGGATCTTAAAAGATTGTAAATGCTTGTGGTTTTGGGATGAACCAGATTGTGGCCCAGAGTTATAAAACACCAAATGCCTGATATTTTCGTCTTCATTGTCCATCTTACAAAGGTATTTGTAAGCAATAATCAAATCTTGTGGAGTCAATGCAGAAGATTGGTGTTGGTAGGCATTCGTCACTAAAAGGGTGTGTTCTGGGACTATTGGGTATTTGTTTAGAAGCAATTTATACGCACCATCACCATTTAAATCAGAAGTGATCAATAGATCTTCACTTGGATTTTCAAATGGATCTTCCTCTTTTGCATCTTCTTCGTTGCCACTTGGTTTACCATTGGATTCAGGTTTTTCAGCTAAGATTGGAGCAAAATGGACCAAATATGGCATACCTGTTAACGAGTCCTTTAATTTTTTGGAACTGGACTCAGTCAATTTTAAAGAGCCATTGGCAATGGCATTTTCATACTTTTGATGGATTAGTTCAGAGATATTGGAATCAATCATAATTTAAAGAGAAGTATTAGTAGAGAGAGACGTGGGAGGGGAGGAGGGTGAAAGGGTGGAGTGAGCAATGGTGTTATTAATCTTCTGAAGTAACAATAACAGTCTCAGTGGAATTAATATGAATTGGAGAGAGTTCCCAATACTCTAATAAATAAACAAAAGATTACTTAATATTAATATAGTACTCGTCCATTATTACTCTTTCTCCACCTGCAAAAACACGCTCATTTGGTCAGAAGAAAGAAAGAAAGAAAAAAGAAATTTTTTTTCATTTTCCAAGAGGGTAACCCAATCTTGGAAAATTGGTGTCTGGGTGCGGCGGTTATGTATTTCCGCCCCATTTGGTAGCGCACCAAATTCTCTCCTCTGTGTGTTTTTTTTTTTATTGATTTCCACTGGGGTTATTTTGATCTATTTAAGATCTCTAGACCAACATTTCTCTGGCAGTATTCCTCTCCCCACTGCCCTCTGGTGAGACAACTGTTGCAGATTGTTTGTTTCTCTTACTCTACTAATGTAGACATATTAAGGACAACATTGTTCATTGAAAAGTAGTTTACGACTTCACTCAAGTTGTTCACTAATTATTCGAATGTTGTCTTTTCAAGAGAACGACCTGAGCCATATCTTGACCTTTTTTTTTTTTTCACGTCCACATACTTACTCAAATGATTGCTTGACAGTAATGTCGAAATCTGCAAATACTAGCATCGTAGATCTATGGTTTCAAAGATACAATTACCACACCGGTGTGAAAGGGGTGTATATATTTTGCAAACACGTACAAACTATAGACAGTCGATATTGTATATGTACAGCATGACTCTCTGCATACTTATCTGTTTCTCTGTCTATCTTTTCTGTTCCTCTGCCTGTCTCTGCGTTATCCGGAGGTCGCCGGGCGGGGCAAGCCAGAAGGGAGCAGACACGCAGTTTGTGCGTCCCCCCAGAGAGTCATCTTCTTCCGCCGTGGAGGACAAATGCCGTTCGATTGCACACACACTCGTCTCTTCAGCACTGACAAGGTGTCATCCATCTTCAATCCTTTTTAATGGAACAGACGTCAACAAATGTTAAATGCATAAGTAACCAGTACCAATGATACTGAAAAAAAAAAAAGAAAGAAAGAAAGATCGGCTAAGTAAATCTTGTCAGTTAATGCACTCTTGCTATGTCACCTGTCTTCAAACGTTATCCTTACACGTTTAGACTTGTAGTAGCAATAAAATTTATTAACACTGATTGCAAACCCTCTTTGCTGTTTAGTTTTGACCTTTGGTTAGCACTATCAGCAATACAATGATTTTAACAGATTAAACATCTTTCTTTTTCAAGTTTAAAGGAAGTTTTTTTTTTTATTTATTTATTTTCTTTCCTCTCCCCCTCCCCATCGCAAAGCATAGTAGTTGTTAACGATAATTTACGTATAGATACTCTCGAGCATTCCCATTAGTCGATTTATTTATTTAGAGAAATAATAACAACTTGTATCACAAAAGAATAGAGCAATTCTTTTGTTTTTTGTTTTTGGATATAACCATCTAGATTCTCTACCCAACCATACATATATATATACATTTGCTTACTTCAATAAATGACTATGGATACAGAAAATAGACAAGAAATTGACTATAGATGTGACTATTCTCGAGGAGTCTTCACCATTGCATTAGACATAGGTGGATCCTTGGCTAAAATTGTGTTTTCTCCAATAAACAGCAATAAATTAATGTTTTATTCGATCGAGACTGAAAGAATAGATGTCTTTATTAAATTGTTACACAACATTATAGAAGTGTGGAACCACAACAATTATAAGACAACACAAATCATTGCCACTGGTGGTGGTGCATTCAAATTCTATGACTTATTAAACAACGAATTCCCAATTCTGTATAATAAGATAGGTCAGGTTGATGAAATGGAATGTTTGATCAAAGGACTCGATTTCTTTATACACGAAGTGCATTCTGAAGTGTTTACATATAACTACCAAGATGGGATACGAGAGATCGACCAATTGATCAAAAGTGAATCTAATGGTATTTATCCATATATGTTGGTCAATATAGGTTCAGGTGTGTCGATCTTGAAAGTTGATGAACCAAACGTTTTTACTAGAGTTGGGGGATCGTCACTTGGAGGTGGTACCTTATGGGGGCTTCTATCCCTCATCACAGGTGCCAAGACATACGATCAAATGCTGACATGGGCACAGAATGGTGATAATAATAATGTCGATATGTTGGTTGGTGATATCTACGGCACCGACTACAATAAGATTGGGTTGAAATCATCATCAATTGCCAGTTCTTTTGCCAAAGCATTTCAAAATAGGAAACCCACGCTACCTTTATCAACTAATTTAAGGGAGACTGGTAATGAAAACCAAAATTTAACATCTACTGAGGACATACAAAGTAGAAACAAATTTTTTAAAAATGAAGACATTTGTAAAAGTTTACTTTATGCGATATCAAATAATATTGGACAAATTGCATATTTACAAGCAAAGATTCATAATGTGAAAACCATATATTTTGGTGGATCATATATTAGAGGACATTTAACGACAATGAATACATTAAGTTATGCAATTAATTTTTGGTCAGAAGGTTCGAAGAAGGCGTTTTTCTTGAAACATGAAGGTTATCTAGGAGCTATGGGTGCCTTGTTGAAAGGTTTAGAAAAATAATAACAATAATCATATATATATATAGTAATGGCCCACATGATACACAATACACATAATCTTAATCTTTTTTTGTGTTTTACCACATAGTTATTACATAGTATGTATGTGTGTATATAATGATAAACTTTGTCACTATTATAATAGGATGTTTCCCATAATTAACAATTAACAAGGTTGTTATTTACGTAGGCTATTATATTGAAAAGATTCTTATCATGAAAGAATTTGTTAGTGATATCATCTTTTAACCGAGTTATGGCTTCAAAATTGGTGCTGTTGTCTATGTCTTGTATGGTGATATCTTCGAAGGAATTATCTTGTATATTTATTTTTATTTTAATATTATATTGCTCATGACATTGGAAAGTAATTTCTTTTTTTGATTCTTGGTAAACAAATTTAAATTCAGTTATATTAGGGTTCAAACTGGCTAATAAATGTTTTTCTTGTATTTTTATTAACTTGTTTATTATTGTAGCATTTTGCTTTAAAGCATTCAGTTCTGGTTTAAAGTTTTTGCTTGTACTATGGACGTTCTTCTGGTATCGGTGATCATTATACCAATCATCAATTTCCTTTTGAAGTAATCCTTTTTCTTCTGTCAACTTTCTAATATCATCAAAATTTTCGACAAATTGTTCATATTGTTGAATCTCATTGGTTTCTTTATTCTCTAAGTTAACTATTTTTTTATTTCGAACCTCATAAATCTCATTTAATTCTTTCAATAAATTAGAACATTGATTTAATTCGGTTTCAAATTTTTCACTGAAATTATTGAGTTCATCTTCTTTATTCAGGATTTCTTGACACATCAGTTTAATATCATTTCTTAAATTTTCGATCTCAATTTCTCTTTCATCAACATTATCTTCTTTCAAAATTTGAACCTGATTTTCTAAATTTTTATAACGTGAATCCTTTACAGATTTCATATCCAATAATTGTTCCTTATTATCACTGATTGTGATCCTCAAAAACTGATCAAGCGATTCTTGTTCTAAATATAATTGAACCAAAGAATTCAATAGCGATTTAAATTCATCAATCTTATCTGGTAATGATTCCAGATCAACAATCAATTCAGAGTCATTATTGGTGCTACCTTTAATAGGGTTGTCAATTTGTAATAAATTATTTCCTTGAGTTATCACATTTAAATTATCGGTTATTTCTTGCAATATAGAATTATTTTGTTCTCTATCCTCAGTGACTCTTGTTGATGTTATATGTTCAATATCTTTTTTGAGACTATCTATTTCATTTTTATAACTTGTTATATTGTTCTTCCCTTCTTCTAGCATTAAGAATGAATTAGTAAAATGTTTAGATTTGTATGAGCATCGACTAAGTGATTACTCTTAGCTATTAGCATACAGACGGCAGTATAATACCTATACGAAACATGTCCCTTCTACTTTACAGCTGTCTCTCTGCTCTTTATTGTTGTTGTTATCTTTTGAACGATGCCCTAAAAGAAATTTCCAACCTTTTCCAAATTTCACCAAAATTTGGAATGTACTTTTTTTTTCAACATCTCGATAGGATTGAGCAGAAAAATACGAAAAGAGAAAAATTTGTCCTTGTACTCTCAGAATAGTTACTCACATATCAGTGTTGTAGACAATTAATATTGTACAGGACCAGCTAGCATACTACGATTCTGTTTCTCTTCGTCTTCACTCTCTTCTTCATAAACTGAAATATACTGAACAAAAAAAATGGGATGAATGTGATTTATAACTTTAGAAGGGGACAGCTGTGAGTGATACTGGAACTAATGAGATAAGACCAACGATAGGACAGTTAAATAAAATTTAAAGTTTAATATATTTGAGAGGATCTCAAATTGTTTGACTTTTTTTTCCTTAGTTGATACCTGATAGTAGGTTTGTCTCTATTGCATAACTTAAGTTTGTTAAATCTGTACATGATATATATGTGCTTTCAAATATTTAACGAATGTGTCTATATGCAAAGAATAAACGAATAATATTTTTTCTGGCACAGTTTTTTGTTGCCTGTTAATGTTCAGTTGATGTTTTATCAAGTGAATAACACTTATTCAGTTGCAGGTAATGGATATTCTTGTAATGTTTATTTTTTTTTATCTGCAGTTCTTTCTTTTTTCTGGATTCGATTGGAATATAGACATGAATACGTTAATGTACACTGTTTTCTTATTTGTTGTCTATATAAACTTTATCTAGATTCAATTCCAAGAAAAATTGTGAATAAGTGGTTATAATCCGACATTTTATAATTAAAGTAAATTTATGTTTTTGTTTAATGCAATTTTGTCTACCGTCCATCTTCATTAATTTTATTAGGCGTAGTTTTTTGAATAAAATAAAATAAAATGAAATGCTGACGTTGTTGAAAATAGGGCATGTCTCAATACATTAATGATGTATCTATATAACTTCTGCAGTTCTTTGCTACATAATTTAGTAGGTTTATTGTTTATAGTTTGGTATTCGAACTCTTAGTTTTCTCTCTAAAATCACCACCACCTTTTTTCCATAACCATAATGCATCTATACCATATGTTCTAACAGATAAATTTTTAGTGAACTTCTCATCAGATGCAACTTCTAAAGTTAATACTATCTCTTCAGATTTAATTAAATCCCAAAACATTGCATATACATTATTCATAACATTTTGTATACTACCATCTTCTTTATAAGTCTCGGAGTCTATTTCTGGCACTAATTGATAGTATGATTGTTTCCCTAGTTTATAGAGTATCCGACCGAGAGTTTGGATAGCAATGCATCTTTGTGGGGCAAACGTTGATTTAGCTAATCTGTTTAATTCTAATAATGTATACCCTGCCAAGTGAGGATCTGATGAATGATGGTGAAGTCCTGAACGGATTGTATTATCTATCTTTCTTGTTGGTGGTACCAGATTCCCATTAAAATCGAATCTGATCATTGAGACATCATCGATAATAAACTTGGACGGATCATCACCTTTAGGGAATTCAGGTACTTGTTGCATCCATTTCAATTTTTCGATATCCTTCGGTAAATCGGGGAAGAATTTCTCGTGTAATTTTTCATTAAAATTTGGATCATTTATGTCCAATGACATTAAATCCTCTTCATTATCTGAATCATTAACAGACAATTTTTTCATGAAATGGACATCTTTCAATAAATTTTCGTTTGTCATGTGATCAATACTTTGGGCCATCTGATAATCTAATGGTGCAACATCATCCAAATCATCGAAATCTTCTTCTTCTTCTTCTTCTTCGACATGCTCGACTTGTGGATCTGTATTAAAACTGACATGTTTTGGTTCGTTTCCAGTTATGCCTTTCTTTACATTTGATTGCTCTTCTTCAAATATTTCACTATTATCTTTGCCATGCAACGCCCATTCAACTTGTTTTGGATCTAATTTAGGTAAATTGTCGTTAACTCCACCGACCCAGGTCCCGGAAGCACCTTCTATTTCAGCAAACAAAGGCGGGTTATCCGAATCCTCGATATTTTGTCTTTTCTTAATATTTTTCAAAAGGTTCTGTATCAACTTTGGAGATAATGTTGCCAACAATTCTTTTTGCTCATTAAGGATTTCTTCCCTTGACATATTTTTCAAAACATTTAAATTTTCAAGATGGATGGCATCTACATCATTGGATGGATTGATTGGTTTATTATTCTCATCCGATATTTTAGTTGTAGTGTAACTGACTGATTTCTCCTGTTGTTGTTGTTGTTGTTTTCTTTTCTTTTCTTTTAATCTTTGTTTCCAAGAAGATATTTTTTTAGGTCTATATAGTTCAGGAAACCCAGTATTTTGTACAGATTGATCGATATTTTTCTCTATGATATTAAAATTTAATAGATCTTCATTACCGCTAGGATTGTTAGAATCGTTTATATCGACTTCTTTCTCTATGATATCACCTATAAGATCCATATCTGGAAAACAATCCTTTGTGTGTGTGTGTGTGTAATGTGGCTTCTACTGGTTTTCTATAAAAAATTATGCTTAGTTTTGCGGGGAAGGAGATGCTTATAGCATAAAATTGTACATAGACACTTATATTTATATTTATATATATATATATGTGTGTGTGTGTGTGTGTGTACATGTGTGTATGTGTATTATTAATATTAACGATGCCCTTCACTTTAGTAATTCAGTATATTTTTTTTTTGCTTACATAAAATTATTAATATAGATAGAGAAAAATTCGACTCTGTAAGCAATATCGTTCAATACGAGCAATAACGATTTTAGACACAATACATACATGTGTATATATTACTTTAAACCATTGAACCATATCCCTCTATAGTGCGATTTACAGTAATATTATTAGGACCAACATCTGTACTAGTAGAAGAAGAAGAAGAAGAAGAAGGATTATGATTATTGGTAGTAGATAATGTTACAGTATGCCCGATATATGGATGTTTACTAATAATATATAGAGAATGAATTAAACTGGGAATAAACCCAAAGAAAAACAACAAAACGTTGATTAAGAAATCTTTTGTGAAAAACCCTCTTTTTATCCAAACTGCAACAGGCGGTACAAAGATTGATACAAACACTAGAAACCAATCACGGGTATGCATATTGTATGTAATGATATGTGTATCGAAATCATAAAGTAACTCTTATACAAATTAGCAAAAGATAATAAACCCATATATATGTCTGTGTTGGGAGTAATAATGGTGAGCAGTTATGGGTATAATGCTCATTGAGTGTGTATCGTTTTATATGTTGTTGAAAAAGGGATAGGATAGTATACTCTAACTGAAGAGAGGAAGGAGAGGGGGAGAGGGAGTGTACAAGAGAGTTCGTGTAACTGTTATCTCCACACTTGTTATCTTTGTACACCATCCCATCTACACACTGTGATTTTTTACAAGCAAAGACACAGACGCGTAAAGATACACCAAATAAATTTGTTACGCGTCGCGGACGTGCAAACACCCACACATCTTGGCCCGCCTCCCGCGGCTTCTAAAAACAAAATGTGAGGGGGAGGGGAAGGAAAAGCGTTTTGTTTTGTTTTGTTTTGTTATTTTTTTGTTGTCTGCCGCGGCAATGAAAACGCAGAAAAAAATTTAAAAAAATTTTTTTCTGCGTTTTTGGAGAAATTGTTTGTCCAACTGGAATGGTTTCACTATATAAGAGAATTGAAATTGCTCAGTTTTGTTCGAGACTCGTTTCTCTCCTTCGCCTCCAGCCCTCGAGAGTTGTGGACCCTTCCCCCACTTCTCCTGCCATCTTTCTTGTCTGGTCATTTGCTCCACATATATATATATGTATGTATGTATAAATTCATACGTACATGTTTGATATATATATATATACGTGTGTGTGTGTGTGTATGTGTGTGTATTCGTGCATGTTGCTATGATGTCTCTCTTCTGATAACTCTCTTGCATTATATCTGGTTCTATCTTTTCTTCTCTTATTCCCTCTGTCTTGTTTGCACGTCTTTTTTTTTTTCTTTGTTACTTGCTCTTTAGTAAACATAAAAAGATAAGCAAGAAGTTAACCACTCGCTCGACAGACCACTATCGATTCATATACAATGCAATTCAAGACTGTTTTAGCTACTTTCGCTGCTGTTGCTGCTGTCCAAGCTTCTAACGCTTCCAACGCTACTAACGCCACCAATGCTACCAACGGTACTCACTCCTCTGTTTCCACTGGTGCTGCTGCTTCTAACACCTTGAACGCTGGTATTTTCGGTGCTGCCGTTGCTGCTGGTGTTGCTTTCTTATTCTAAGTACATTAAGTTATTATTGTATTATTTATTATAACTATTTATTAATATTTCTAATACATATATATGTGTACATATATATATATATATAGATATAACATAGATAGCTATTTCATTTAAATATAATAATAATAATTGTATTAGTACTTACTATAAATGGTTAGTTTAGGCTATGTACTTTCCTTCTATGTATCTTTCTCTTTCTATATATATATATATGTGTGTGTGTATGTATGTATGTGTATGTATGTGTATGTATGTGCTAGTTTAGTGGATTATGTGTATTTTTCTTCTTCTCTTCTGTTGGCTTCGTTTGTAATGATCCCTGCCTTCTTGTAATTAATTCTATACATATTGCATCCTTGTTTGAAACTTATTTGGAATTAAATTATAAAGTTATGTGAAAATATATGTATATGTGTGGGGAGACACGCAGAGAGACATGCAGAGAGAGAGAGAGACCAAGAGATTGATGTGTTAGTCACACAGTGATTATGTTTTATATGGAATTAGCATTTCAATTCACACACATTAACTCAATATACAAATTGTAACAACTATTTATTAGCATATATTTATTCCATTCCATTTTTTTTTGATTCTTTTTGTTTTACCAACTTAGGGATGCCGGATAAGATAAACCATAAACAACATTTTAATGAGTTGAAATTCAAAAATTATAACAATAAACTTCTGATTAAAATACAATCCTTAGATAAAGAAAATTTGAAATGTTGTGATTGTAAATCCACCGTGGATGTAGACTGGATATCGGTAAACTTGTTATGTGTGTTGTGTATCAAATGCTCTGGGATACATCGGTCTCTGGGATCGCACATCTCAAAGGTTAGATCTTTGAAATTAGACAAATTCGAGGATAATTTGGAACTGAAGTTTTTGATCACCAATTTCACATCAAACAGTTTTGTCAATGAAATCTACGAATCTTCTTTGACCGAGACCCAGAAGTTGAAACCCAGTTGTACAGATTTACAAAGATCCAATTTCATTAATTCGAAATACAAAGGGAAAAAATTTATTAGAAGAGCAGTTGATGTCGATTTAGACGATAATGAGATCTTGAATAGATTCTTGGATGTTTTGAAATTGAACAATATTTGGAGATTGTACAGGTTTCTATCTAAATTAACTAGCACTAATTTGAAACAATTATCTATCAATTATAGGAACAGTTTTGATTCAACTTTATTCCAAGTTAGTCTAAATTATTATCGTGTGCAGAGCAATAGTGATCAAAGACTATTTATAATAACGGAGTATTTGTTATGGAACGACATGATAATGGATAAAGATAGAGATAATCTGGCGGTTAATGCAAACAGTATGACTGGCCAACTAGATACCGCTGAACTGTCTAAATATTGGATCTCAAAAATTAAAACATTTGGTCTCTACGATTCATCACAACCGCCATATAAACCAATCTCATCACGTAATAGTAATACACATATTACCGCCACTACAACTACTACTTTTCCTGCATCAAACAACAACACATTGTTACGCAGCAAATCAAAGAAAAGATGGAGTTTAAGTTATATACCGAAATCATCAACACAGAATATCATAACGTTACATAATGCACTTAAGACTATTAAAGACAGTACTATTAAGAAATAGAGTATCTTCTTTTGATACTCTATACATACCATACTTATACATCACTCTCCCTACCTCGTTGTATTCTAGGTATTCTAGTTGGTTATTGAATAAGTCCCTCCATTCCCCTCCCCCATCCTCCTCCTGGCATCTGTCTCACTCCTTATAGTGTTTTCTTATTATCTGCTCTTTAGTCTTTTTCTCTTTCGTCTTTGCTTCAGTCGTGTTTTTTTTTTTTGTTTTTTGTTTTTTCTTTTCTTCATTTTGGTATTAAAGTGTCACAAAATGATACTGATTTTTACTCGATTGTTGTAGTAACAAAGAAACAGACAAATTCTTTCGATCAATACAAGTTATAATCATAAAGTTTGTGATTTAAATATATTGGATGGGAAGGAACTGTAAATACATATTCTGAAAAAGGGTACAGATAAAAAGGTAAGAGAACAATATTGGGAAGAGAGATCACAATACAATAATGAATATAAATTCTCTGCATAATGCTCTACAACCAACGATGTTGTATCAAATTCATGAATGTGTGGGCAAAGGTAATTTTGGTAACGTATACAAGGCCACAAATAATTTAACTAACAGTACAGTGGCAATTAAAGTAATTGATTTGGAGAATACAGATGATGATATAACTACAATAACTCAAGAAATCTTCTTCTTGGCAAGATTGAAAAACAAATATATTACGCATTATATCACTTCCTTATTAGACGATTCGATGTTATGGATCATTATGGAATTCTGTGGAGGTGGGTCATGTTCTGATCTGTTGAAATATTGTTATAGACATGGGTTATCGGAGGATAAGGTGGCATTTATCACTAGTAATGTTCTTAATGGGTTAGAGTATTTGCACAATCAAAAGATTATTCATAGGGATATAAAAGCTGCAAACATTTTATTGACTGTAGATGGCCATATTAAGATAGGTGATTTTGGTGTAAGTGGACAAATCCAGACAACATTAAAAAGGAATACTTTTGTTGGAACACCATATTGGATGGCGCCTGAGATTATCGTTCATCGTGATTCAAATGATAGTCATCCGGGGGATGGTTATAATGAGATGGCAGATATTTGGTCATTAGGTATTACTGTTTATGAATTAGTGACAGGGTCACCCCCCTTAAGTAAAGAAGATCCAATGCAAGTTATGATCTCAATAACAAATAAGAGTCCACCAAGGTTATTGGATGATATTTATTCTCAGGATATTAAGGGGTTCATAATTAATTGTTTACAAAGAGAACCTGAAGATAGAGCTAAACCTTCAGAATTGTTAATTCATTCTTTTATTGTAATAAATGATGGTGTTATTGATAATCTAAAAGAAGATGTTATGGTTTGTAATAATTTGAAAAGACAATATCAAAAGTTTGGAGAATTGAATAAGAAAAAACCTCTCTATCACCATGTTAGTGATAGTTCATCGTATAAATCACAATCCTTTGGAGGCAGTGATACTTGGGATTTTAATGTTAATAATAAAGAAACTTTCGAACATCAACGAATTAAACCTCCTCAAACAGAATCGATCTATTATTCAAGTGCTATATCATCAAACGTGCTAAGAGATAGAGATAGCTCATTTAATAATCGTAATCATAATAATATGACTGTAACTCCATTGACGATCCATGATACATCATCTTTAAAGAAGAAGTATCCTTGTTCACCGTTAGTGCCGATAGTAGCACCACAACAAGATCGTCGAGTCATGCAAGGTGCATCTCAGAATAAAATAATCAAGTACGATTTAGGATCAGGAATGGAGATAGACACAGAACCAAAATCTTTAAGTAAATCGTTAAGAAACAATCAGAGTGAAGAAATTGATTGTATTAATGATGTTATCGGTTATTGTTTTAAACAAATGGAGATAAGAGCTAATGAAGAAGAGACTAAAGCTTATGTGAATACTCTATGGCAGACATTTCTTGCAATTGAAAATGAAATCCCCGGGTTTGCTGATGTATTTGTGGAAGAGTTTATGAATAGGTTAGAAATTAAAAATAGTTTTTTAGAATCACACAATTGTAGTAGTATAAATATGTAATACTTTAAAAGATGGTATCTAAAGATAATTTACTTTGTTTCTTTTAATGCTTTTTCACTTATTTTTTTATATTTTGTCTCAGTAGAACCATGTTCAATACCAGTAAAAGAGGTGATCCCTTTACTACTAAAGCTTTCCCTCCACCCAACGATAGTCAAAAGTGTAATAAGTGTGCGATAGGTTGAATGAAAGAACTTCAGTAGGGTGGTAATTAAGTGTTATAATAGACTTCAAAAATATTACAGATGTTTATTTTCACTCTTGACTGAAAAAAGTGATATTGTGCTATTATTTAATACAAACAATCTACTTGTATGATATAAGAAGCAATATAAAAATAATAATTTCCACTTACATATACATAACTTCCCTTCAAACATATTGCTAGGTATTCTAATGACACTCTGAGTTAAGCAATGCTTTTATTAATTTATTTTCTTTTTTTGATTTGTACTCTGCCAGGTGTTTAAAAGTTACGGAAGTGGGGAGAGTATAGGAAAGTTTCATTAATATATACAAAAAATAGCAACAGCTATCAATTTAATTCGATTAAAAATTTGATTGAAGACTAGTAAAGATGTATAAACTATACTGTTTTTTGCTCATGTTATAATCTTACTGACATACATAAAGCAACGTAGTTCAACATTTCATTGATAATAGCAAAGAAAGTTTGTATTATTACTAAGGAACAAATTGTAATTCATTTTTACAATATGACTTTTATTTGTTTCCTACGAATATATAATTATTGGACAACATTGACATTAAGAGTTTTTTGCTATCTTCTAAATATATATATTTAGGCTAATTTATTTGAAATTTTGCTAAAATTTTAACTTGTGTCGTAATATTGTCACGATATTGCAGGTTGAAATGAACTTCTTGAAAGTACTTTGCTAAAAGCAACGTAAATATTTTTTAATTATATTTGGTAAATTGAGAGCTAAAATAAACATATATAAGTGAACAAAATATTCTTTCAAAATGTTTTAATTGAAATGTCTTATTAGCAGTTTATTTTTTGTTCGTTCTTAACTGATATTCATTTAAATATATATATACTTAATATTGGCAGAAAAAAAAAGTACAGCATCCATATGGTAATGTTAGCTTTAATAGTACTACCACTGATGGCTACGGCCAGTTACTTATCTAAAAGAGAAGATGCAAAATATTATAAGAAAATGAAGGAAGTTAAAAAGCAAACAATTTCTTCCACAACAACAATCGATACTGTTAGTGCTGTTGTGTCCTCTGTTAATAAATCTGATGATACAGAGACTAATGAACATAATGTGCCATTCCGGTTAAATACTGGAATAGAAGAATCTAGAATTGTATCAGAGCAAGATATTGGGCCATCTTGTTTTTCTGGTAACAATATAACCTCTAAGATATTCAAAGATGTTGATTGTGATATGAATTTGACACCATATTCAAAACTTGCGTTAGTGACAGGGATAGGTATAAATGTGAAATACCCAATCAAATTAGAAGAACCGAAAGAAAAGATAAAATATTCAAAACATAAGGTTAACACATATAAGAAATTTAAATCGTTGTCATCAGTAACTGAATTTTCAAGTTTGTTACCACCGCTGTTATCGAAAATCCAATTAATTGAGAATTGTCATCAATTTGAAAAATATCCAAGTTTAGATCCTGTTTTGTTGAACTTATTTATACGTCAACGTTTGAATGACATAATATGGATGGGGATATACTACTCTATGAATTACACTAACTTCGCTTCATTGTATCCGATTGATACTGGATAATACAGCACTACTTTATGGTATTGCTCAGTCCTTATCATATGTCTCATTGGCGTATTTAAATTCACATTGTTCATATATATTTGCATATATATATTTGCATTCTGTTTAAAATTATGTAACTGTTTTTATTGATTTTCCTTTAATGGATGTTTTGCTAGATAAAAGATTGTTATTTTGTTAAGTCTTATCTTTATATTTAATTATAATAGAACTAATTAAATAAATGATAGGAGGTCGAAAATTCGTGTAAAAAGTGATCAGGGTTGAATTACTTGATAAGTGTAATTGTAACCATAGTTAAAAAAAAAAAAGATAGGAAAGCAATGAGCCACAGAAGAGAATGCACATGTTATGGAATTTTGTACTGCTGATGAGCATGGAAAAATAATACAAATAATGAAGGTTGATACAAATATCAACTGTATTTAATTGTATTCTACTAACAATGATATGTGTAGATATCCTTATAGGGTCGGTAATTTGTAAGATTATGATTTATATTCATGACGAGGTACGAATAGGAAACTCTCAATTATAATATATACTTGGCTAATACCGATACATTCACTTTTGCAATTACCTACAATTATGTACATATAACTTAAACTTACAATTATTAAATACATAATGATAGTCTTTGATTAATATCAATGAGTAGCTTTAACCAATTTAACGTCAAAAACCAAATCAGCAGCCGGTGGTATAACGCCTGGAATTCCATTACTACCATATGCAAGATTGCTAGGAATTTTTAAAGTGCGTTCTTCACCAACACACATCCCAACAATACCTTGGTCCCAACCTTCTATGACTCTTCCAGTTCCCAGTTTAAACGAAATAGGTTGGCCCCTATCATAACTAGAATCAAACTTTTCACCATTCTCTAATAATCTACCAGTGTAATGAACTTGGACCATATCACCAACTAATGCTTTATTGGTGCATTTGTCTACAGGAATTCTCTTTGTAATATCAATTTCTAATTCTGTTAGAGTTCCAGCCATGGAAATACCAATCAAAGAAGATACAAAAAATATTAGACTGAACTTCATCTCAATATGAAAATAGAGAGTGTATATAATAAATTTGTTTAACGTATTAAGTTCAAACTTGCAGTTGTAGTGTGTATATTTGGGTTCAACACTTGATCAAACTGGTAATAGTGTCTTGGGGACAACGGGTATGAATTGGGGGATGTTGGAACACATCTTCTCTTGTATGTTACTTTGTCTTTTTGAATTGTCACTTTTCACATTTTCAACTACCTTTTTTTTTCGCTGTACTTAAAATGTTTCTATAATTCAATATTTTTATATTATTATATCATGTATATAGATGTTTATATAAATATAGTTGTGTATAGATAGATACACTGACTTACAATTCATCGTGCACTATTTGTTGATTATTTGAGATACATTCAGCGTCATTGACAATAGTTTCCTGAGCTATCGCAGGACTTTCTTCGTTAGAATCAAGGAGAGAATTTAATTTCTCTTCTTGTTCCTCCTCATCAGTATCCATATCTACTTTTTCAGCTGGGTAATTTTTCAAATACAGTTTAAACCCATCTGCATGGTGAGTACCATTATTTTTTAAAAATTTTAAAAGTTGTATTGGTGTTTTTGGTCCAGATAATGTAATTGGAGTGGTGTCATTACCCGATGGATATAATATAATTGTTGGATAATTATAGATGGCAAATGATGCAATATCATTTGCTTGCATATTTATATCTGCAAATAAGACTTTAGAATTTAATTCTTCATTGGATGCAAAAACATCTGCTACTTTATGGAAATCTTCATTACCCTTCTTATTACGGATGTCAAATGGTGCATAATATCTGACAAGAACATCTTTGTCATTATCTAATACAATATCATCATGAGTTTTTGCTACTAATTTAAAAACGTTAGAATTTTGTTCAGTTGGAATCTCCTCAGACTTTATGATTGGTTCGGCGACACCATTGATAAAATCTTCTACTAGTGTTTCAACTTCAGTTTGATTTAAGATTGGTAGACTTGTTATTAATCTATATTCTTCTGCAGGCATTTGTTTAATACCATATTTTCTGTTATTAATCATATCATGGATACCAAATAGGGGAAACTGTTCTCTCATATTCAAATATTTGACATGACTATGATAAACCTTAGCATCAAGACCAATAAAATTGATCTTACCTCTATATCTTTGACCCAACTGAGTGAAAAATGGTGTCAATTCTTCTAATTCTTTATTTGTTAAATAGAAATAATAACCTAGTGGTAATTTAGAATCGATATAGTTTTTAAAAGTTTCTGGTTTAACGTCAGCAAATGGTGGTAAAATAGAATACTGTAACCAACTTTTGAGTTCCGAAGAATCATCTATCATTGTAGTTAAATTACCCTCAAATACGACTGGTCCTCCTCTAGAAGTTTCATTAACATGATTGAATGGTTTATACAACCCAATTTGGTAAGGTAAAAATGTATTGTTATCATGAGTATCAGAGTTAGTATCTGTTAAATTCACTCTATAATTGACGAAGATATGAGAATTAAACAATTGATTAGCTAAATGCGATACTGTTGCATTTAATTCGTAGATCCCGTTATTAACTACAATATATTGATCTGAAATATCTGGATCAATTAAAATTTGATTCAATTCATCTTTATTATTAGCTGTAAGTACACTACATTCGTCTTGAGCCAACATGTAAGAGACTAACCCATCGACAGACTTATCGTTCTCTACGTTTATTGAGTGCAATAAACGGTGATTTTTAAAGACTCTTAAAGTTGGGAAATACGATACTTTTAACTCAGAACAGATATAATCATCTTCTTCACAATTGATTTGAATAACTTCAATGCCACGAGGCTTCAATATTGTGGCTACCTGTTCCAAATCAGGCAATAACATTTTAGAATGAGGGCATTTGGGGACTGTGAATTCAGCCAGAATTAAATCCTTGGATGTAATAAATTCCGCAAATGTGTCGGTGGTAATCTTGGTAATATTGGTATTATTTTCGTCAATTAATGCGGAATATTGACCCAAAACATTATTCCATAGAAGGGATATCCAGATAACAAACAATGAGATCATATTGTTGAAAAGCCAGTTAGGCGGATATTCGAGTAGTAATAAAAATATGCGTGTGTGTGTGTGTGGGAGGGGGAAGAGTGAAGATTGAATAAATATTTTTAGAGTTTGTTTGATTGGTTTATAAATTCATGCAAGTAGATATAGATGAACTAGTAACATGTACATAAATTGAATTAGTATTATATATATATATTTATGCTAACAAGTATTATACTCACTGTGTATCTAGAAGTTTTCGTTTAAGAAAAGTTGAGTTAACAGAGAGCAAAAAAAAAAAAAATAGAAAAAGAAATGAGAAGAAAAATAAAACAGATGTCGCAATTACAGCAATAATGTGTCAAAAATAACTGTATATACGAGGGAAATGACAGAAGGGAGGTGGGAGAGAGAGAGGAGATGAAGGAAGTAGAAATGATACGTACACAATATATGAATGGATGATGGTGTCAATACTACAAAATGCTTATATATATATATATATATATATATATATATTTGTCTAATGTGGAATTATAGGAGGTGGAGATATGGATGCAGTGTTGTCACTGTTTTGAGCCGTTCTTGGATCTTTACCTTCATTGAAGTAATCATTCATGTCTGTAGTTGTAGAATGGACATGTTTCTTCTTTTTGCTTGTTCTGGGGGTTGTTGTTTGGGGAGGTAATGGTGGTGCAGTAGCAGATGCTGTATTGATGGAGTTAGGTACAAAAGTTTGATCATTATTTGTACTGCTACTTGGAGTAGTGGTATGTGTTGTAGATGTGTCGATGTTGGTTTGTTCAAATGTTTTTGTTGCTGGGATCCTATGCAAAAACCCATATCCGATATTACAACCCAATCTCCCATCGGGCCCGATGTTGACAGTGACGGGTCTGACTGAATCCGACACTTTGTTGTAGATATATAAGACCAAGGACTGATTGGTTCTGGACCTGATTACATCAGCCAACAGTTCATTTCCACCGGTGGCCAATAGACCATCTTGACAGCCGATGATATAGTCTTCATCTGGAATCAAGCCGGCTGCTTGTGCAGGTCCATTCTCGATGTTCAACTGCAAGATATGGTAGGTGAAAGTAGATGCGATCAGGGGGGTCCATTGAATTTTGATGCCGAGGGATTGGAACAGTATGGGCACAGTGATGCCCGTGGATGAAGCATGTTGTTGTGGTTGAGCTGCAGAATCTTGATTAAGGTCGGTATCTGTAGAGGATTTGATATCCAAGGAGATTGAGTCCATATCGTTTTCGTCTCTTTGGGTCAAATTGAGATATTCGTCTCTGAACCTACCACCTTTAGCGGACCAGATATTGAGTTTGACGAACCCGGCTGCGACAGAGTCGTTGATGAGGTTCAAGATGGCATTGTAGTCAGGATACATGAACCCATAGTTGTTGATATACATGGGCAAGGGGAAATCGTTGATGCCGACGATGTAGTCGAAGAAAGATTGCAGTTGGAGCTGCCACTCTTCGACGTAGAGGATTCTCAGACCTGATATGAGTTCGTTTGCGTTGTTTGGTAGAGTGAAGTCGTGGTTCACATCCTGACTGAACTGTGATGCGATTAGATTTGGAGGGATAGATTGGAAGAACACGTCTAATCGATTGTTGTTTCTTGAGACAGTATCTGATACAGTTTGTTCAAAGGTTTTGACCAAATTTTTAGCTATTCTGAACATGATAGATGATATGGAGTGACGTGGGTGGGGGGTATGGACAGTATAGAATATTTCTTTCTCTTAACTGTTCTTCACTTGAACTTATATACTGTGAATCAACTGTATTATAAAAAATGTAGTTTAGGTATTCTAAACGTATACAAAAAAAAAAAAAAAAAGAATAAGTATTTTTCAAAGAGACAAGACACAAAATCTGAGAGGGAAAAAAAAAAAAGAAAAAGAAAAAGAAAGAAAGAGGAACAGAAGTTCTTTCCCTTTGCGTGTGCAGAAAGAGATGTGTGAATAGACAAGAAACAGAAGGAAAGTCACAAAGTACAAGTTACAATTTGTAGGTGGTTGGTTGGGCCATTAACATCTTGTAAGTAGGTAAATAATAAGTATATACGTATCTATTATAATGCGATAATTGGACTGTCATGTGCACAGTCCATCATTGAGATGATAAGCCTTATACTAAGGAGAGAGAAAGCATTCCTTTTGTTCTGTTCCCATTCCTTTGCAAGGATTCATTGCTCAACACTCTGTATATATATATATATATATATATTCTCTTTCTTTCTACAACACTTACACATATGTATATATGTATGTAAAAGCAAGTAATTTCTTTTATGTGTTGACCTCTAAGGTTGTTCTTTTTTTTTTCTTTTTTTTCTTTTTACTTGTCCCCTGGTGCAAGATGTAAATGGTGTCGACACCACGGTACTGGCACTAATAACGTGGTTTTCACATGACATGTTAGCGATTGTTGGTGGGAAACAACCATTTGAAATCTGATTCTTTTATTTTTTGTTATTTTGTTTGTTATTTCTGGTTCAAGAGAGTGGGAGGGGGGGGGGAAAGAAACAATAATCGGAAGAAAGAAAGAAAGAAAGAAAGAAAGAATCTCGTGGGGGGGGGAGATTGAGAGGTGGGGTGATTTTGTTTGAGGAATTCGCCCCCGTCGCCTGTCCCTGCCCTTGGAAGTGCGTACAAACCGTTCGTATGTAATATCCCCCCCAGAGTCTGTCTGTCCCCCCCCCCTGGCCTGGTCTCAGTGGGTTGGGGGAGGTCGTCTCTCTCTCTCTCTCTCATCCCTTTGCAGTTGCTCCTTCCGCCAAAACAGTACTTTCCGCCAGGGGGGCAGCCACCCAGACACCCACGTATTTTTGCGGGGGGAAACGTGTGCTTGTGCACCCACACACCCGCCCCCCTGTTTTTTTTTTTTTTTTTTTTTTTTTTTTTTTTTTGTTTTCTTGCTGTTGGCGGTTAATTCGTTTTTTCTACTCTGTTATCTCTTCAAGTATATATATATGTGTGTCTGTGTGTCTGTGTGCTTGTTCCTTGATATCTTTTACGTTACACGTTTGGTTCGTCTTCGCTCGATGTTCTTATATTTCACTCTTTTAACATTCACCTTTTCATCACTCTTATCTCTATGTTCGGTTGTTCCTTCTACACATATACACATATACACTCGTGACAACAACAACTACAACAACAACAATTTTCTTTTTTCTTTTTTCTTTTTTTTTTTTTGCAACGTCCATAGCATACAACTTATAGCATTATTGCATATACTGCATTTTTTATATACACAAAAATAATAATAATAATAATAATATAATAATAATAATAACCCTTTGGTAAATTAAATTAAATTAAATTAAATAATGTCCTTTGATGAATTACATAAGGCCACTGAAAAGGCTCTATTAGAAGAAGTTGACCAAATATGCCAGCAATTCGTGATCACACCTGAAAAACTAGATGAGTTGACCGCTTATTTCATCGAACAGATGGAGTTGGGTTTGAATTCCACAGAGACTAACAGTTCTGAAAACAAAGGTTTGCCAATGATACCAACTTTCGTTACAGGTAAACCTAACGGTACAGAGAACGGTGTTCTTTTGGCTGCTGACCTCGGTGGATCCCATTTTAGAGTCTGTTCTGTCACTTTGAATGGAGACCATACCTACCATATCGAACAATTGAAATCAAAGATCCCTGAAGAATTGTTAGAAGAGACTGGTGTCACATCCGAAGATCTTTTCGGTTATCTGGCAAGGCGTACAAAGGCGTTTTTGACACGTAACCATCCTGAACTCTTGAAGCCAAATCCAAGCACAGGGAAGATCGACTCTTTAAAGATGGGTTTCACTTTCTCTTACCCTATAGCACAGACCTCTTTGAATTCAGGGAAATTGATCAGATGGACTAAAGGTTTTAACATCCCTGATACCGTCGGCAAAGATGTCGTTGAATTGTATCAAGAACAACTGTTGAACTATGGCTTGGACATGATCAACGTGGTGGCTTTGACTAACGACACCACTGGTACTTTCTTATCCCACTGTTACACTTGTGGTGGGTTGAATAATTCTGGTGAAATCTCTGAACCCGTCATTGGTTGTATCTTCGGTAGTGGGACAAATGGTTGTTACATGGAAGATATCAAAAATATCCATAAATTACCAAAGGATCTAAGAGACCATCTCTTGGCTCAAGGGAAGACAAAGATGTGTATCAACACTGAATGGGGGTCCTTCGATAACGACTTGAAACATTTGCCAACCACAAAATGGGATCAGCAGATCGATCAAGAGTTCTCTCCAAACCCTGGTTTCCATCTATTTGAAAAAAGAGTCTCCGGTATGTACCTTGGTGAGATTTTGAGAACAATCCTGGTGGATCTACATTCCAAGAAGCTTTTGTTACAACAGTATAGAACTCATGATCAATTACCACACCGTTTAAAGACACCATTCCAACTACAAAGTGAGGTTCTAGCACGTATTGAAATCGATGATTCCTCCACTTTACGTGAAACTGAATTATCCTTCTTACAAAGTTTAAGACTACCGACCACTTTAGCTGAAAGAAAGGCTATCCAAAACTTGGTTAGAGCTATAACAAGAAGATCCGCCTACTTAGCCTCCGTACCAATCGCTGCAATCCTAATTAAGACTAATGCTCTAGAACAAAGATACCATGGTGAAGTCGAGATTGGTTGTGATGGTTCTGTTATTGAATACTATCCAGGTTTCAGGTCTATGTTAAGACATGCATTAGCCTTGTCTCCACTTGGTCATGAAGGTGAGAGAAAGATCCATTTGAGAATCGCTAAAGATGGCTCTGGTGTTGGTGCTGCATTGTGTGCATTAGTAGCATGAATAGAGGACCAGGGGGGTGGAAAGTTATGGACTATTAATCATCCAACTATCTAACTATCTAACTATCTAACTTTTTTTTTTCTTTTTCTACATTTTAGTTCGCTTAATTGTTATCTTTCCCACCTTGGTTGTTATTTTATTTTTTGTTTTCTTTTTTTTTTCTTCTATCTTTTTCTTTCTTACTTTTGAAATTTGATGCTTGTTTTATTTATGTAATTTTTTTATGTATGAATTAATTTATAATTTTTATGATTTATGAGTTTTGATGGAATGGGTTTTATTCGTTATCTTATATGTTTGTTGAAATGTGATTAGATCTTACGCTTTGAGGTAATCTAAATTCATCGTATCAAGTGATTAAAAAAATAAAACAAAAAAAAAGGTTACGAAAGTTTAATATTTAAAGAAGACTCGAAGTATATTATTTGTATCTTGTGTATTAGTCAGGTAGAAAGTAGATAATCGAGCAAAAATAATAACAATTTTTGTAATATCACGAAATATCCTATAATAAGTTTACATCAATTCTTTGTGATCATAAGTTCTTGGATACTGAAGCCATGCATCGACAACAACGAAGATAACCAAGATGTAAGATAGAAGATAATTGAGTAATAAACTTTCTGTGTCTAGATGTAGTGTCACGATGTGCTACCTAGTAAGCAAACGTTGTAATATTCTCTTTTTTTTTTTGTCTTTCCTTTTTATTTTGCTTTTCAGTTGGGAAGTTTCTTAAAATAGTAAAAAATTAAACAAATGATAAAGATACGCAGAGGAGTAAATACAGTCCATAGAATAAACATATATGTTTATAAACCAAAAGTTAAGTCAAAAAAAACTACTTTCGTATACTTGTCTTTTCTTTTAATTTTCCTCTGTCCTGTTTAAAAGTTTTAAGACAAACACAAGTTCTTTAAAACTTCCAGCAATATTGCATATCTTAGCCGTGAAGTAATGTAAAGTGAGATTCTAAACTCAATTTTTTATTTGATGCTTAGAAAACGGATCACTCTTCTAAAAATAAAAAAAATGTGTGTAATACACAATAACGAAAAGGAATATATAGGTGAAGACCGTTACTTATTAAATTTCCAATCTGAATGTGGAATATTTATGTTTTATTTAGACTTGTACACTTGGTTAATCTCTGGAAAACAATCAAACGGAAGTCCTCTAATAAATATAGTAATAATTCTATAGACTCAATATTTTTTATACAGATACGATCCAAGACACTAAAGAGATGTATATTCATATTTTTTTTATCCAGAGAATTTATGTATGGAAAAAAGAAAATTGAAATATTCAATTTATTAGAGGTGCACGTACGGTATCTAAACACATTTAAGTATAATGATTCCAGCAAAAATAAACATGCAGATATTTAATAAAAATAAAATACTTATAAATATCGTTATGCTGAAACTAAAGGTTCTAAAATAAAATAGAATGAATCAATAAGATTTTAACCATGAATCTTGCAGCAAAAACATCTCTATAGTAGATTTATTACCAATAAGATGTTTTGCTCCTTGATACTTAAATAGGATATCCAAGTTTCCTTATAGGTATACTAACAGGTATCTCTAAAATTAATACAGTGATGAATTATAACAAATGATGGTATTAGATACTCATGTCCAAACATATATAAGAAACATGAAGTAATGATCGATAATAGATAATATTATTTTCCTCACTCTTATTATAACTTTACATTATTACTTTTATATAAACTCTATACAACCAGGAAGAACTTTGCTTCTATTTTATACACTAATAACTTTAATAATCTAGAGAATGTAATTTGAGAATGTTTAATACATATCCATCATCCATAGGCACTCATTCTCAACACGTTACATAGTATATCACCACTAAGTTAGTCTTTCTTTCTTTCTTTCTTTCTTTTTTTTTTTTTTTTACGACAAATTAGTGCTATCACAATTCTGGGAAGACATAACTTACTTAAAAACCAAAATAAAACTGATTAAACTTTGGAATGTGTACTCAAGAAAAAAATTTGCTACAATTGTACTTTAATAGACTACCTACTACTTTATTTCCAGAGAGTGAAAGCTTAGCGTTTGCAAAAATACATATATACGAAAAATACCAATTAATATTCGACAATAATTGCTCACACATGAACGGCTTACTAGACACATGTGTAAAGTAACAGATATTAAAATTATTTATTCCTATTGATATTGTTGTACTGCTTTATTATGTATTCACGCCTAGTATTCTACTTAAAGAATATGATATAGATATGTGTGTTACACAAATAATATACAAGACAAAATATACCAGAATTATTATGTTGTATTCAGATTTAACCAAATCATTTTCAATTTCATCTAATGGGGAAAAAAAAAGATAAACAAACCTGTCTGCTGCTACTTTTCATATTATCAACATTCCATAAAACACAATTGATATAGGAGATAATGCAGAATCTCTACCAAACAATACAATACATTCATTCTTTCATGGAATATTTTCATCAATATCTTTGTTTTATCAAAAAGAATAGTATTTTGAAAAACAAAGATTTTTTTTTATTTTTGTATCCCCATATGCTTGGTCACTTTTTTGAGATTTAGTTACATGTCCATTATTGGACCTTTTGGACTTTTTTTTTTTTTTTTAACGTCTATAGACAAGATCACATGCACGACAATTAATCACCGATATTTGCAATGTAGAATACAGCATACTGTTTGAAAGTGCTTAAATTTGTATGAAATTTTTACAGAACCATAGGAATAATGAACAAAAGAAAAAGGACAAAAAAATGTCAATACATCAGATAAATTTCAATGAAATGAATACAATATTTAAACAGAGCATTATTGAAAAATCCTATTATATTCAGAGCGGGTGAGATTTTCAACAAGAAATAAAATCAAGATTTTTCCTTTCACCTGGTCCTCTAGTTCTCCTCACCTTATTGGAGAGTCCGTAACAATACTTGTTACACTCTGTGCTTATCATCTTCCTTTTTTTTCTGAACAATAAAGACAAAAACCTAACCCACCCTCAAAGACCTCCTTTGAAAGACCAGAGAAAGTAGCGTATTGTTCTTGAAAAGACAGGAAGAGAACAAAAAAAAAATCAAAAAAGACCAAACAAAAAAAAAAAAGAAGGATATTCTCTTGTTGCCTCCGTACTTTCCTAAACCCAGCTAAAAAAAAAACATAGGCCACTAATCTTAATTAGAGATTGGCAATCTCCCTTAAAAATTGTGCATTGTGTTCCTTTTTCGGACACGCCTGTTAGAAACTTTTTCATTTTCGATTTTAATTTTTTCTTTTTAACAAATGGACCTAATATGAAGAGTGGAAATCAATGAGAAAATAAAGTATCATTACCTCCGGCGAAAAATTAACCCTACTTATACCTTTCTGCTGAATATTTCAAGGAACGTTTTATAAAACTGTGCAAAAGAGAGTTTAATAAAAAGTATATCTTCTTACTTAAAATACATCAAATGTTATCCTCGAAGGAAGAAATTACAAGTTTCTTCCTGTCATATACACCATTATTTAATTCTTTTACAGATATACTGAATTTATTAGTTATTTCAAACAACAGTGTTGTTGTAAGAGAAGAGTATATTCAATAATAGATTGAGTATTAGCTTGAGGATTATTAGATTGGGTACTTTCTTCAAATATTTCTAAATACATACGTGTAATATAAGCTAACCCTAGAGGATAGCCTTGGAACAAATTTCATAGTCGAATTATACCCCAAGTAAAAAAAAAAACTTACCGTGATTGAAAAGGTTTTGATGATAACAAACAAACAAACAAACATTTCGTGTTTAATGATCTTATGGACAATTTGTAAAGGAGGCTGCAATCTTCAATTCTAATATAATAATAAATTTCCTCTATTGTTATTTTAACAAGAAGAGTAGAGAACAAAAATTAAAATTATCTGCATTAGGAAATGATTGTTTTGTTTTTCCACCGAATTTTCCATTTGTTTTTATTTTCTTAATTTTCGCGTTTTTTTTTCCTGTCTTTATTCCTTTTGGAAACTTTTTCTTGGTTTAATCTTAATATTTTTTTCTTCAAATACACCGTTTTCACTAGAGAAAATCTTTTTTACGTAATATTTAACACAAAAGAAAATTTCATGTATAAACAAAAAGAAAAAAGTCGATATTTCCTTCTCTCGATTCTTTTTAAAGGCCTTTTTTCTTTTTTTCGTAGCTGGTTTATTATATTTTCCTTGTTTGTTTTTGTTATTTCCCCATCTATTGTTATACAAAAATAAGGACAAAAGAAAAAAAAAGCACACGATTGTACAAAATGTCCAAAGTGGGTTCAGATTTTGGACATTTTGTAGAAAATGTACATTATTTCCTTTGCCGGAACAATCACAAAAGAAAATATACGTAAGACAATATAGCAAAAAAAGAGAAAATTTTTTTTTTGTAGTTTTCTAAATTCTATTTACGAAAAAAAGAATCGGGAAATTTAAATGATCTCCCTAAATGTTTTGGTTAGTTTAGAATCCATTGATAGTGACAATGTCTTTTCAAGGAATAAGAAAGTAAGTTTTCATTTTGGCGACTGTTGGAAAGTCTATACTCTTGAGGCACATCTTTTTACTAAAATTACAACGATGGTGCACTTTAACTTTTTTTTTCTTTATTAAATAATGTCTGGTATTATCAAACCAAATCCCTTTAAAGAGAGGATTAAGTTTGACAGTAATAGGGATACGAACGAAATAGATTCATCCCACATTAAGGTGATAAAACAATTGGAACTCTTATCAGTATCACAGATTACTAAAAACTTATTGGATAAATCTATATCTTTCCCCTTTCTTATAGCTATAGAAAAAAAAATCTTTCAATTCAAAAAACTCTGACCTAAGTAAATCTTTACAAAAAAAAAACATTTCGTCTTAACAATTTTGAACAGAAAACATCACAACAAATAATATGTTACAATATTTTTACATACTAGATTACTATCATTTGTAAAAAAAAAAGAGGAAAATCATATGCTTTTTCTCAATCGTCAACTAGCAGAGATGAAAACATATTTTGTTTTTTTTTTTTTTTTTTTTTGCTTATCTGAACAAATGTTCCGTGAAAAAGAGTTTTCTTTCTGATCTCCAAACTTGTGCCCAAGCCATGGTTTGCCAAAAAGAAAAAAAAAACTTTTAATGACCAAACTAACTACTGTAAATTTTTACCTTGAAAACTAAAACAATAAACGAAGTATTTTTTTTTTTTTTTCGAACGTAAAAATAAAAGGTGTATCATATCGGAAAAAAAAATATTTTTTTATTCTATTGCAAAATTTGTTTTCTTTTTCTCTTTTTTTTTTTTTTTTTTTTTTTTGGATATATTTTTCAATGAGATCTAAGATAAACAAAAAATCTCTACGAATATTTCAAAAATAAAAAGAACCTTCACTTATTTTTTAGAGGAATCTTGCAGATCTTTCAATAAAGACAAAAGTATTGAAGATTCTAACGTGCATAACTCTATTGTTCAACATATTCTTTGTTTAAAAAAATCCATTCTTTCCATTCCTAAATAACAACACCAACCCCCGGTAATTCTTAGAAAAGTTGTTTTGGCAAGAGGAGAAAAATCCTCGAAATGTATCTGAGGATCTTCCAAACAAAAGAAAAGACCATTGGATAACCAAAATATATTTTGTTGTTTTTCAATATATATATATATACCCAGAAATGGTTCCTTCAAGGATTTCTATTAAACTATGGTAGTTAACATCCTCTAAGGTTGTTTACTTTACGAAATCCTCTTCCATGTTTTAAAAGACCGTTTCCTTCTACTTTAGCATTTATTCTTACATTTAAAAAACATTATATCCATATATCCTTTCACAAAGGAAAACAAGAAGAAGAATATATGAACGCGTAATTCTACAAACACATAAGAATAAACGTCAAAAAGTTTTTATTAAAATGCATCTATTTCTTCTGTGGTCTATATTAGGCCTGTTCCTCTCGAAAGTAAATGCCTTATATGTCACTTCTGCTGTATTATTAACTGGTGACCAAACATTTACTGAACCCATAACTATTGCTCCAGGCGGAACTCTTGTAATTGCTTCAGGTTCAACATATTCGTTTTTAGATAATATCGATAATGAAGGTACCCTTTACATTATTGGTGATTCAAATAAAGGATTAAAAAAACTAAGTTTTGCTAGTACTTCTACCATTACTAATAATGGAAATATGTATATTCAGAATATTGAACCTTCTGGCAGTGCTAGTAACTACGTCCTGGCACCTTCAGAATGGATTAACACAGGTAATTTGCAATTAGGCTTATTATCAAAAGCTGCTACATTAAACGGTTTGAATTTCACAATTGCCCCCACCTCCCCATTTATTAATACTGGTACTGTAGATTATGATAGTGCTGATGATGGTGGTTCTGCAACTGGTTTCTTGTACTTTGGAAACATCATGAACTATGGTACAATCAAATCTGGTGGGTTTGCTGAGATTCTGAATAATGCAACGTGGTCTCGTTTTGATAGACAATACTTTAAAGGGATAGTGTTCAACCATCCTCTCTATGGTTCTGGTAGAGTTGTTGGTAGTACAGGTGCTGTTATCGTTTTAGATACAGATACCATTGAGAACCAAACTTTTGACGTAGACCAAGGTTTATATGTTATTAACCCAAACAAAGTGCCTGACATGAGTAGCTTTGAAAATTATGTTGGTTCTGCTTTTATTCTTACCGGTGTTGATTATTACCAATGGATGAAAGATACACAGGGACAAGTTTCAACTACCCAAAATATCACCTTTGGTGCTAACGGCCATACTTATACATTGATTCGTCCGTGTCCTGGTTACTACTCTGCATTCGCAAATGCTGTTACTATAACTCCTTCCAATGCGGCCCAGATTTATGGTGTTCAACAATATATTATGTCTTTTGCTCCAGGTGATTGTCCAATGACAACAGATCCAATCACTACAACCTTAACTACAACAATGAAAGAACTTGTAGACTCAACCTCCACGTTTAGCACAACATCATCAACGGTTAACTTCTTCGGTAATACTGTTCCACTTATTATTCAGGAGGTTGGTGTTCCAGGTCCATCGACAATCTACACAACATCCGTAGGTACAGTTACTGCACCAACAACCACGTTGTATGCCTCAATCTTTCTTGACTCAGAAGGTTCAACAACTGTCGAAATGATTGAAGAAATAATAGTTCCAAGCATGCCAACCATCTATACCACTACAACCGGCTCAATAACCGTTCCCACTACTTCTACCTACATAACTACTTTTTATGACAACTTTGGAGATCCTACTGCTACTGATGTTGTTGTTGAAGTCGTTGATACACCACTTTCTACAATATATATAACCGAAAGTGGTCCAGTAACCGCTACAACCACATATACCTTCACCACTACACTTTCTGATGACTTTGGAGACCCTACTGCTACTGATGTGATTGTTGATATTGTAACTCCTGACATATCTACCATCTACACAACTACTACCGGCTCAGTCACTGCTCCCACTACTTCTACCTACTCCACAACTTTTTATGATGACTTTGGAGATCCTACTGCTACTGATGTTGTTGTTGAAGTCGTTGATACACCACTTTCTACAATATATATAACCGAAAGTGGTCCAGTAACCGCTACAACCACATATACCTTCACCACTACACTTTCTGATGACTTTGGAGACCCTACTGCTACTGATGTGATTGTTGATGTTATAACTCCTGACGTATCTACTATCTATACCACAGAAACGGACTCAGTAACTATCCCTACCACCTATACTTACACTACTATTTTATACGACTATTGGGGAGACCCTACTGCAGTTAATGTCATCATAGATGTTATAGATACACCATTAGCAACTATCTATACAACATTAACCGAGTCTGTAAAGACTCCAACAACCACTACATTTACTACAACATATACAAACACTCATAACTCCATAACCACTAATGTTTTGGTACAAGTAATTACTCCACCCTTATCAACCTTGTACACGACCTCTACCGGGTCTGTGACAGCTCCAACCACCTCTACTTACACCACTACCACAGTTGGCTCTGACGGTTCTTCTACTCCAGAAGTCGTTGTTGTCGTTGAGACTCCAGCTTTGTCCACCTTGTACACGACCTCTACCGGGTCTGTGACAGCTCCAACCACCTCTACTTACACCACTACCACAGTTGGCTCTGACGGTTCTTCTACTCCAGAAGTCGTTGTTGTCGTTGAGACTCCAGCTTTGTCCACCTTCTACACAACCTCTACTGGGTCTGTGACTGCCCCAACCACCACCACCTACACCACTACTCTAAGCGGAGACCACAGTTCTTCTACTGTTGAGGTTGTCGTTGTTGTTGACACTCCAGCACCATCCACCG
>JAKZLQ010000128.1:0-69749 GCA_023309525.1 Arxiozyma bovina
TTTTTTTTCCGCTAATTCTTGGGTGTGCTCTGCTATTGTTCCTCTCTCTTTCCATAACAAAGAAACAAAAAGTTACAGAGAAAAAAACTGTGGAGTCCATTGTGTTGTTTATAGTATAATATATAGTATAATATAATATAATATACAGTATAGATATTGTTTTGTATTATTCTCCCTTGCCCCCTCCCATTCGTCGTTGTCTTTTCTTTGTTTACCGGTTTGAATCACCGATTGTTTCAATGTCCTGTCAAAAAAGAAAGACAATGAAAAAAGAAATAAAGTTTCAGGAAGATTTGCAACAGAGAATTTTTGTCTTTGTCTTTGTTTTGCTTTCCTCTGGATTCGAGAACCGAGAAATCAAATGAAATGAAATGAAATCAATCAATCAGTCTTCTCTTCTTTTTCGCTCGGATTTTGCCGCCTCGGATTTCTTTTTTTTGCCGCTTATAACCGTCTCTCTTTTTTTGTTTTTTTTATTTTTTTATTTTTGTGCAGTTTTGTAGTTTTGCAAATCTATTGACATCTCGATGTTTTCTCGATCTGTCTTGCCATGGGCGGGGAAATTTTTTTTTTGTACAATCGGAATGTTGCTGCAACAAAACTGTAAATGTTTTAAATAAATATAAGCAAATTGAAAAGGATGTATTTGAGAGTAGTTGGTATACTCTCTTCTGATGGAACTTATCTTCGCAAAAAAACTAATAGTACTTACTTCTCTACAAGGTTTCCTTATCTTTAGTTCGTTCTCTTTTTTTTTTTTTTCACTTATCTTTTTATATACAAACTAAAAGAACAGTAATATATATCTATTTCATTCACACCCACACCCACACACACACATATATATATACATCAACATCTATAAATATAACTATACATATTACCCGTTCATAATGCATATAGGTAATGCTATTTTGAACGAATTCTCTAGAATGTTCCTGTTTCTGTTCCGTAGGTTCTCAAAGTACAACCTGAGAAGATTTCTATTTGGCATACTATTTATCCAGCTGATTTTATTCGCTATCATATGGTCTGCAAGTTATAAAAGAGTCACTGAAAAGCCTTTAACTGAACAACAAATAGCTGATTTCGAGCATCAGACTCGGATTAATCCCCATTTGGTTGATCCAGATTATGACTATTTTAGAAATTCAAATAATAATAATAACAATAATAATGATGATGATGCTTCGACAGTCGATTATATAAATATTTTATCCGACTATTTTTCTAGTTGGTATTCATCTGCTAATCCAGACATGGATCAATCTAATGTTGACTTAGACACTGTGTCCAGATTGTATGAAAAATTTAGATATAACACAAAACCCTTCTGGTTCGATGACTATACTCTACATAACAACCTATTGACCATCCCATTTGGTCCACATAGAGGTCAAATGTGGTCCTGTATAGACGATATCCAATATTATAACAGTGATCCAAGGTTGACTTGGTCTGTCTATATGGATCACATAATAAATCAGTCTCCTGTTGATCAAAAAGACGTTTCCCACAACTTTAGGTTGCCTTTCTCTTGGTATGATTGGATTGACATGTATGATTTAAACAAACTGATCTCTTTGAATCGGTCAAGACCCACATGTGAATTCTTATTCGAAGGTTCTTTCCATAGAGATACCCTGTTGAAGATCGAAAATGAACTGGGGGAGTCTTTGTTTGATAATGATCGTTTCAAATATGACCAAGATAGATGGTATGTTTATTCAAAACAATATGGTGATAATGGTGTCCTTGGCAAATTGAAAGATTATTGTACCTATTTAGTAGAAAAACCAAAGTTTTCCACGGGGTTAAACATCACCAAGCAAGATGCAAAGTGTAGACCTGAAGTGTTTCAATTCCAAAATAGAAATTATGTTTATTCCTCATTGGAACCTCCTTTGTCTCTCACAGTTACTGCGTTGAACGGTTTCACTTACCAATTCTATTTTGATCAAAATGGACCAAGACAAAATATGATCCAGTCTAACCTTCTGCAAGATTTTATTAAAAATAATCTGAATTTACCCTCTTTGAATAACACACAGAATCTTTTGGAGTATAACGATTTGGTCTTTAATCATTTTGAAAAATTTAATGATTTCTTGGAGAATTATAACGTATCCAAAACTTTCGTTGTGAATATCGAAGAGACAGACAATAATATAATAAATTTAAAAGAATTGGTACTAAATGAATCGGATTTTGAATTCGATCCTATTGCCAAAATTAAAGAATTGGAATCTATCCCCCAAGATGAAATGACTCCGCATTTCAAGAATTACTTGGATAGTCTACGTACCTCAATAACTTATGCACCCCAACTTTGTCCTAAATATTTCCAAGAAAGTAGTGATATCCAAGATTATCAGGGGATTGGCTATCATCGTGATGGCAGGTTTTTCAATGGTGACAGTTTTCTTTTCGATAAACAAGAATACGCAAATAGACTGAATTCAATGATTAGAACTTTCCAGAAATTTACTCTATCCAATGGTATCATATCTTGGTTATCTCACGGCACACTCTATGGGTATATGTACAACGGTGAGGCCTTCCCATGGGACGAGGATTTCGATTTGCAATTGCCTATCAAACATTTAAATTATTTGGCGCAATATTTTAATCAGACTATCGTACTACAGGATCCAAGAGAGGGAAATGGAAGATATTTGATTGATGTGACAAGTTCCATCACGGTACGTACTAATGGAAATGGTAAAAATAATATTGACGCAAGGTTTATTGACTTGGATTCTGGATTATATATCGATTTAACTGGGCTTAGTGTCACTTCTGCATTTGCTAATGATAAAGTTAAGGGATATATGGAAGAACAGGTTAAAGGATTACATCTGAATATGAGTGACTCTGTGTTACAAGTCCCAAACGATCCAAATGGAAAGAATCCAGATCATCTTGGGCTAATGGACATATACCAATTACATGATTATGCTCACAAAAACGAAAAAAAATTCACTGGATCTGACTTGTCGTCTATTGATAAGTTTTTAAAAGAAGAAGAAGAAAAACAGAATGACTCTAAAACTGTTGAGAAATTCTTGAAACCTGCACAAAGATATTATTTACATAAAGCCATGAAACTCTATAATTGTAGAAATAACCATATGAGCCCCATATCATATCTTTCTCCATTGTATAACAGCATGTTCCATGGTGTTTCTGCCTTTGTACCTAAAAGATACGTCCAGTCTTTGAAAAATGAATACCGTGTACCAGATGAATATGGTTACATTAATTACAAATCGTATGTCTTCTTTCCAGGTGTGATGCAATGGGTTAAACAACATTTTGTTGAGAAATGTTCAAATATTAATAATTGGTATAGAGACACCAAAAAACTTTCAAATACAACGAATATTAAAGAAATGGAATTTAAAGATTTAAAAACCTTCATTGCCAATATGAAGTCTTATGGGACCGACGATATGACTACATTTGCCAATCTCTATACCTCATTTGACCAGTTTGCTTATAGAATGAAGGAGTTGGCTATTGAATTTCATTCCGAATTAAAACAAGAACAAAAGAAAGAGTTATTAAATATTTTAAAGACTCAGTGTAGTGGAAAGATCAAATCTCCCGGAAAAGATGCACATTTGTATGTATATGAAAAGAGATTACTTAAAAGACTATCTAAATATTTTGACTCAATCTTAATTGAAGATGTAAAGGAAAACATTGATAAATCGTACTTAAATAAGTACTGGAAACAGTTGCTGGCGTTGAAGAACCGTAAATTGTCTCTTTTCCATACCAACTTCGAAAGTTCATCCAAATATATTGTGAGACCGTTCAATTCCACATCCAATATGGTTGATATGAATTATCAAGGCAGAAAGGATCTATATCCCGATAATTCTCGTGAATGTCCAAAGTTATTTAATAAAGATCCAAACTGATTTGATTTTAAATTGATAAAGTCTTATAGGCATTCTTTTGTGAACTAAAAAAAAAAAAGAAAAAAGAAATATTATTAATACCATTATGATTAAATGTTTGTTCTTTCATTTGTTTAACAAACATTCCTTTTTTTTGCACAAAAAAATTGCATACTTGATAATCTAATAAAGGATTATCTTTTTTTTCCTAGCATTAAGTTATATTCAAATATTGCATTAAATTTCCTTTAAAAATACCTTTGTCTCCTCCGTTCGTCAACTATATGGAGGTAGTCCTATACATGTATAAAATGAAAAGGAATAAAACCTATTATACCTTGTGTTAAATAACATGATAATTATTTATTATTAGATTGTTGTATATAAAAATATAAAGACTTTCTTTTTAATACTATATATTGTTGTTTATTACTTTGTCGTAACCAAAATATTATAATAAATATTACTTTTATTATATTTCTTTCGATATAATAACCACCACAAACATTAAGCTAAAGTCTTTTCAAATCCTTGCTTCAAATCTTCGATCAAATCATCTGCATTTTCACAACCAATGGAAAATCTTAATAAAGTTTGATCGATTTCAGGGTCACTTAAAGCCCTCCATTCAATTAATGATTCAACACCACCTAATGAAGTGGCATGTTGGAAAAGCTTCAATTTGCTTGGGAAATGCTTAGCTTGTTCAACAGTTTGTAAAGTAATGGAAAACACAGGTGTATGGCCACCAGCGGCTTGTTCCTTCACAAAGTCCTCCTCTTGTAAAGAGGAATGATAGACATATTTTAAAACGTCCTTATACTTTTCCATATTGTCCTTTAAGAAAGTAACAATCTTGGTTGCATTTTCAGATTGCTTCAAAATTCTCATTTCATAAGTTCTTAAAGATCTTAATAATAGAAAAGATTCCAAATTACCAATAATGGTACCAAGGTACATTCTATCAACCTTCAATTTGTTGTAAACATTGTAATCCTTAGTAACAAGAACACCAGCCAACAAATCAGAATGACCACCGAAATACTTAGTAGCAGAATACATAATGATATCTGCACCAAACTTCCATGTATCTTGTAAAGGTGGTGGTGCAAAAGTAGCATCCACAATTAATTTAGCACCTTTAGAGTGTGCTTTGTCAGCAAATTCTTGAATGTTCACAGAGACACCATATGGGTTGACTGGTGATTCAATGTGAACTAAATCACCTGGCTGAGCAAACTTCTCAATATCTTCCAATGGGTGTTGTTCAAGACCATAGTTTCTGGTCATGATATCAGCAACTGCATGGACACCGTGATAACTTTCACCGATAAATAATCTCTTTGGATTGAAGTGAACCATAGCAGCATAGAAAGAAGAGACACCAGTGTTGTAAACCACGGCATGGCCATCCAAAATTTTAGATAATACGCTTTCAACCCTTGTTGCATTTGGATGACCACAACGAGAATAGACCGGGTTTTTATCCATTTCTTCAATGCATTCACTTTCGTCACAGATTTCTAAATTAGAATTATCGTAACGGAAAGTAGTTGCAACGTTGATGGGTGGAGCCACATCAGTGACACGGTTATCCTTATCGTCAGCATGGATTAAAGAAGTAGCCAAATAAGTCATTGTATGTTTATGTTTTATAGTTCCTTTACTTTGTGTTTGGTTTGGGTGACTGAAACAGGACTAATACAAAATAAAAAGAAGAACTATCTTACAAATACAAAAAAAAATAATCATAATGAAAGGGTTAAGGCAGAGAAAAGAAAGTTTAAATATTACATCTAATAATAATATGTCTTTTACAATGCAAGAGGAATAGGAGGAGGAAGAAGGGAGAATGATGAAAATATTTTCCAGAGAATGCACGCTCCTTATATATGTTTTGAAATTTACTTGGATACTCTTCTTTTGCCAATTTTATCTAATTTGTGTCATACAGGGAAAACATTTTAGAGATTTTACTCTTTGACCTTGCTTTAAAAAAAAAGATCATTATCACTTTATCGACACATTTGTCGCAGAAAAATCCCAAGAAAATGGAAAATACAAATAAGCGCCGAAAATAAAGGCAAAGTTATTAAAACCAAAAATATGTGGGTGAACTGATGTTAAGACTATGGTCAAAAGAGAAAAAACAGTCCTTGCTCCCCAGGACTACCACAAGGACTTGTGAGAATGATTGCAAAATGATCCTGAGTTGAATTGGGATGAATTAGCAATCCAATTTGAACCAATTCGATTGCATTCTTCGTTGTTAAATTGTAAATTACTCATTTTTAGGCGCCTTAATGACCATGGTCGGACTTTAGAATATAGTATATTACAAAATCCAAATAAAAGAATACAAGATTCTGCTTTTTTATAGGATTAGAAAGAAAGATAAAAGAAAGAGGATATTTAACTTCACTAAAAGTTCGTATATATATTAATATTTTACTATATTATTTTCTTTATTCAATCATTATAGATTATTACTATGAAAACTGGGGAAATCAGACCATTATTACAATAATATACTTTCTAGAGTTTTACCGAGCAAAAAAAAGCTAAGAAAATGTTAAGATTCAAATTGAAAACTCCAATTTCTTCAACTTTGATGGAATTGCTACATTTGTTTTAATAACATTAAGATAATTAGAGGCACTCTCTTGATAAGACTAGTGTCTCAATATTACATCAAATATATTATTATATCGTATTGTAGATTGTGTTTATACACTTTCAAAAATATTTTTTTTATTAAATAACTTGAGAGAAGTAACTGTTAAAATTTGGTCTGTCATATCAGAGACATATTTCTACTTATATTTCAGTTCGTGGATTTGTGTTGGCATCATATTATTAAGTCAGTGGAGTTCTCTTATCAAATTTACCTTAAATTTCTGAGCATATGAGAATATACTTAGCAGGAAAAAAAAAGATTATTATTAATATCAATTCTATATTATTAAAAAAAGCATACAGACTCAAGATGTTGTGTCATCTGTCTTTATAACAATGGTTAATTGTTAAATATATTCTTCGAATAATTGACACAGCAAGGGTATCCACTACTGAAAGTTCTTTTATTTGTTGTGTTTAATTGATATGCTGTCACTTACTTATTTGAAAGGAGGGGACTTGACATAATATTCAAAAGTATTTAACAAAATATCCACAAAATGAACTCAGAGAACGAAGGAAAATGATAATTATTTACTATGTTTCTTATATATATAAGTACGCACATAGTACTCTTATATATTTTAACAAAATATTTATATATGAGAATGGAGGGTATTACTTTAAAGATTTTTCTACTTTATATTAATTATTGTATTCTATATATCCTTTTAATGTATTGTAATAAGACATAATCTTATTTAATATGTTAATGGCAAGTATACCAACGTATTCATGCCTGTTCAGATTCCTTCTGTTATGCAGTAGGCATCTATTACTTAACCTTGTTATAATAAATCTTGAATTGATGACATATTTGGAAAATTATTTAACAGTTAAAAAGAAAGTATGAAAGAAAAAGGAAGAATGTGGAACAGAGTTCTTATCAAAGCCCATACAAAAACAAAAACAACAGCAAAGGAATACATATGTGTAACCATTAAATACACAGGATATAGGGTGATAATCCAAGAGTAACAATCCCAGCCCCCCCACTACCATTCTTTTTTTTTCAGTAATGATCCTTTCTTTAAAGAAAAAAGTGGATCCAATTCATCCTCATTCACGGAAACAACGACTTGTGTCTAAGAATCATTTACAAGATGACATATCAACAGCATCACTAAACTTAAGTACCACGCCATCCATAAATGAAAATCCACTGATTAGTGGCTCTGTAGGTTCAGATATAAATGCTTTGGTAGATGTCAGTCAACATAAGTATATTAATGGATTTTCAGATTGTAATAATACTATCTTTGATCAACTAAAGAGCTCAGATTCGAAGGAAAGAGAACATGCCACACAACAACTGTCTATAAATCTGTCATCTATTGAAAGAGAATTATCAGTAGAACAATTCCAAAGATTCATCACTACTTTACATAATAAAATATTTGAATTAATTCATGGATCTACTTCAAACGAAAAGATCGCAGGGATCAAAGCCGTAGATGTCTTGATATCCTTTTATAATTCCCATGATGAACTCCCTAATCAAACATCACGTTTGGCAAATTACTTAAGAACTCTGTTACCTTCGAATGATTCAGAAGTTATGAGACAGGCTGCAATGACTCTAGGTAAATTGGCTATTCCAGGTAACACCATAACAACAGATTTTGTTGATTTACAAGTTCAGACATGTCTTGAATGGTTGACTGCATTACCAGAGAATAATAATAGTGGTAAATTAGAATATAAAAAATATGCTGCCTTATTAATGTTAATTTCGTTTACCAAAAATTCACCATATTTGTTATATCCATATGTGAATTCAATCCTTGAAAATATTTGGAGAACGCTTAGGGAGACTAAAATTGGTATTCGTTTAGATGCAGCTGAATTGTTAGGAAATTGTCTTCGTGTACTTCAAGAAAGAAATGATGATAACAGTAAGCAAAAATGGGTTAAATATCTATATAATACTGTCACAGATAGTTCACTGCCGATTACGCAGGAGTCAATACATGGAACCTTATTAGTTTATAGGGAATTACTTAAAGTTGGTTCTGGTAAGTTTTTAATGAATAAAATAACAGATATATTTTACAAGACTATGACCTTTAAAAATTATAAACTAGATATAATACGACGTGAGGTTTATACTATCGTACCGCTGGTGGCTACATTTGATCAAAGGAAATTTATTAAAAAATATTTGGATATAACTATGGTACATTATTTGACTGTATTGAAAAATATGAGTATTAACTCCACAATAAGTTGTGATAGATCATCTATATATGTGTCAATAGGTGACATTTCTAGACAAGTGAAATCTCATATTAATCCTTATGTGAAACAAATATTAGAGAATTTACAAGAGGCGTTGAGAAGTAAATTAAAGGTCCGAAAACTTTATGAAAAAGAATTATTTTATTGTCTAAATAATTTAGTTATCGTCATGGGCCCTGCATTAGCGAAATATTTACATAATGATTTATTGCGACTTATCTTTACATGCACACTATCTGACTATATGGAAGAGACATTATTGATAATAGTAGAAAATATTCCATCTCTAGAAAGGACTATCAACAGGAAGTTACTCACTATTTTAAGTTATTATTTATCAGGGGAAAATTTTGATCATTTTGAAAAGGAGAAAGCATATAATAAATCTGTCTTAGAAAACGGTCAAAGATGGAGAAACAAATATATTTTTAATAAAAACGATGAACCAAAGGACAAAATAAAAGATGCACAACTGATCTCACAGGCTTTAAAAATGTTACTTAATATAAAATTTGAACAATCGCTAACGTCTTTTGCCAGAGGTGTACTAATTAGCTACTGTGAACATGATGATCCGAATGTTAGAAAACTTGCCATTTTAACAACCTGTGAAATTTTTTCTAGAAACCATAGAATGATGTGTTCAAATGATCAATATTCACTAATAGCTGTTAACGAAGTTGTTGCGAGGGTTATTCTTACAGCTCTCACAGATCCTGTATCTGAAATCCGTTTAGAGACTTTGAAAAAACTGAATAGTACATTTGATTCTCAACTGGCGCAACCAGATAATGCTAGACTTTTAATTACAAGTTTAAAAGATGAAGTATTTAATATTCAGAAAGAAGGTATGAATCTGCTAGGTAGGTTAAGTCTTCTTAATCCTGCATATATTGTACCTCTTTTAAGAAAAACATTACTAGAATTATTAACAGAATTGAAATACACTAGTTGGCGCAGAAAGAAGGAAGAGTGTCTGATATTGCTTAAGATTTTATGCAGCTTTAACAAAACCATTGTAGAACCATATATTGACCTATTAATAGATCTTTTACTAAGCAATGCTAAAGATACATCTTCCATTGTAACTTGTAGTGCATTGGAAGCAATATCAAAACTTTCTGAAACTATTGAACAAGACATGCTGTCGTACTTGGATGAAATTATAAAATTGATAATTAATATATTGAAGGATAAATCTAATATTTATAAGAAACAAGTTGCTGTAAAAACTTTGACTAAATTAGTGTCATCTACTGGCTATGTAATTTCTCCACTATTAGATTATAATGAATTACTTGGGATATTATTAGGTATTCTTCATAGCGATGCTTTAAAAAATATAGGTCTAGACACATTACAATTGATTGGTACTCTGGGAGCATTAGATCCATACAAACATAGAGAAATTTCCACTGCTAATCTCTCCTCCAAAGATTCTTCTATTATTAATCCACATGCAGATATCAATCTTCTAATAAGTGGAATGTCCCCAGGTGATGAAAATTATTATCCACTTGTGGTAATTGATGTTTTAACTAGGATAATGACAGATACCACTTATTCACCTCATTATACAGTAATTGTTCAGTCAATTGTTCATATATTTCAAAATATGGGAAAGAGATGTTCTGTTTTACTGGATAAAGTGCTTCCAACTTTTTTATCAGTAATGCGAACATGTCCCCCTTCTATGCTAGAATTTTACTTTCAGCAATTATGTTCGATAGCTAAAATTGTAGAAGATTATATGGGCCCGTTTGTAGAGGATATTTTACAGCTGATAAATGAATTCTTAACATTTAAAGCTTTACAACCAACTATGGTGATGCTGATAGAGTCACTGGCGAAGGGATTATCAACAAAATTCAAAGTATTTGTACCTGCAACTTTATCTATTTATCTCAATATATTAGATACAGATAAGTCAAGTGGCAAAAAAACCTCGATTGTTTTGCTTAAGTCTTTGATATCATTTGGTTCCAGTTTGGAAAATTATTCATATCTGATATTACCTACAGTAATTCGACTTTCAGAATATGGCATAACACCTTTGAGAAAAGTAGCTATTGTTACTATTGGTAAGCTAGCAAAACTTATTGACCTATCTGAACTGACATCACGGATAGTCCAAAGTCTTTTAAGAACTCTGAATAGTGATGATGATGAATTGAATAGGACAGTAATGAATACCTTTTGTCTTTTGCTCCTTCAAACTAACACTGATTTCTTGATTTATATTCCTATAATAAATAAGGTTTTATTACAGAAAAATATTCAACATTCTGTTTATGAACAGTTAATAACTAAGTTAATGAATAAGGAAAAAATCCCCAATAACCTTTTGGTTGACAGAGAACAAGGAATTTTCAATGGAAATCAAAAAGAGAGTTTTAAAGAGCTTGAAAAATTATCTATAAATCAAAACGTATTAAGGTCAACTTGGAATAGCAGTAACATAAAAACTACTGAGGCATGGCAAGAATGGTTTAGAAGATTTTCACTTCAACTACTAAAAGAATCCCCTTCCTCAACATTAAGAGAATGTTCTTCTTTGGTTAATATTCCATATCCAATAACTAAGGAACTTTTTAATATATCTTTTGCAAGTTGTTGGAAAGAGCTCCTTAGTGACAATCGTGATGATTTCATACATTCATTATCAATGGCATTAGATTCAAATGAATGTCCTTTAGATATCCATCAAAATCTTCTTGCATTAGTGGAATATATGGATCATAATAACACACCATTACCACTATCGTTAGAGAAGTTAAGTGGTTTTTCTCAGAAATGTAATTTCTACACTAAAACACTTTATTATAAGGAGTTGGAATATAAGAAGGATCGGGATCCTAAGATTATTGAAACTTTACTTAATTTAAATAATCAACTACATCAAACTGATTCGGTGATTGGTATTCTAAGGCATGCACAAAAGGTCCAAAAGTCACAATCAAGAGAAGTATGGTATGAGAAACTACAACGTTGGGAGGATGCTTTAGATTCATATAAAGAACGGGAATCATCAGGAGAAAAATCTTTGGAAATTACATTAGGTAAAATGCGTTCATTATATGCCTTGGGTGAATGGTCTGAACTGTATACTCTTACTAAGGAATACTGGGGTATTTTAGATCTAACAGCTAAAAAAAAAATTGCTCCGTTGGCCGCTACTGCAACTTGGATGACCGGGAAATGGAACTCTATAAAAGAATATGTCAATAACATGTCTCATAATACTCAAGAGTATGAATTTATTAATGTAATATGTAGCATTCACAATAATAATTTTAAAGATGCAGAATGTCATCTCAAAAAAACAAGAGGGTTGATTATGAAAGATATCACAAATATGGGAAACGAAAGTTATTCTAGGCTGTATAATTTATTTACTAGAGCACAGGTGGCTACGGAATTGGAAGAAGTGATTGAATATAAACGGGCACCCCTGAACTCAAATAAAAGAAGTAGAATAAAAAAAATATGGGATAAAAGATTAAAAGGTGTTCAAAAGAATGTAGATATATGGCGTAATTTTTTGCAGGTGCGTTCACTGGTTCTTACACCTAAAGAACAAATGGATATATCCATTAAATTTGCCAATTTATGTAGAAAATCTGGTAGGCTAGCCTTGTGTAATTCAATACTAAATGAGTTAATGGATCCAGTTGATTCAACTGATCAAATGCTAAAGGTAACAGCGCCACCAACAGTGATATATGCCAAGATAAAGTATTTATGGGCATGTGATTCTCATAATGAAGCTCTGGATAACTTACTTATGTTAACTTCAAAGATGATGACGGATTTGGGGCTTGACACGAGTGATGTTATTAAAAAAGCCAATTTTGTGAGGTGTACTATGCCTTCATCTAAACTAGATGTATACAAAGAGTTGCTAGCTAGATGCTTTGTTAAGCAAGGAAAATGGATGGTACATTTAGAGCCAATGTGGAGAAAAACTAATCCTGATAAGATTTTAAGTTCATATCTTTTGGCGACGTATTTTGATCCATTATCATACAAGGCATGGCACAGTTGGGCATTGGCCAATTATGAAGTAATATCTGCGAAATTATCAGATATGGAAGATGGAGATGGAAATCAAAAAGACAGTCATGCTACTTTAGATGTACATGAATTAGACATTCAGCATTACCAAGATGATCCACATTTGATATATAGGCATGTTGTTCCAGCTATCCAAGGCTTTTTTCAATCTATTTCACTGTCCGAATCAAGTTCCATGCAAGATGCATTAAGAATAGTGAGTCTTTGGTTTACATTTGGTGGTATTCCTGAGGTATCACAGGCTATGCAACAAGGGTTCGCGTCCACCAAAATTGGAACATGGTTAGAAGTTCTACCTCAGCTCATCTCTCGAATTCATCAACCTAATTATATTGTGAGTAGATCATTATTAGCTCTGTTGTCTGATTTAGGTAAAGTTCATCCCCAAGCTTTAATATATCCATTAACTGTAGCTATTAAATCAGAATCTATTTCAAGAAGAAATGCTGCACAGTCAATCATAGATAAAATGTTTTCATATTGTCCAATCTTAGTACAACAGGGTGAATTAGTAAGTGATGAATTAATTAGAGTAGCTGTATTGTGGCATGAACAATGGTATGAAGGTCTAGAGGAAGCTAGTAGACAATATTTTAGTGAGCATGATGTTGATAAAATGCTTACTACCTTGGAACCACTTTATGAAATTTTGGATAGTGGTCCTGAGACATTACGTGAGATATCATTTTACAATGCATATGGACATGATTTAGTCTTAGCAAAACACCTGATTGAGAGATATCAAAATGAAAATGAGAAGAAGTATATCAAAGAGGCCTGGGATATATATTACTTGGTTTTTAAAAAAATATCAGAGACATTACCACTTTTACAAAATTTGGAATTACAGCACATATCACCTAAATTGTTGGCTCTTGAAAATTTAGAGTTAGCTATTCCTGGTACGTATGTCATTGATAGGCCTATCATCAGAATTGCTAAGTTCCATAGAACTATTTCAGTTATTTCTTCGAAGCAAAGACCACGTAAGATCACAATCAAAGGTGATGATGGGAAAGACTATCACTATGCTTTGAAAGGTCATGAAGATATTAGACAAGATAGTTTAGTAATGCAATTATTTGGTTTGGTCAACACTTTATTACAAAAAGACACAGAATCTTTTAAGAGACATTTGGATATTCAACAGTTCCCAGCTATACCACTTTCACCCAAGACAGGTTTGCTGGGGTGGGTTTCTAATAGTGATACGTTCCATGCCTTAGTTAAAGCACAGAGAGAAGTTAATAAGATTCCCTTAAACATTGAACACTGGATAATGTTACAGATGGCACCAGATTATGATAATCTGGAACTCTTACAAAAAATTGAGGTATTCCAATATTCAATGGATAACACAAAAGGTGATGACATGGCAAGAGCTCTCTGGATAAAGAGTAGGTCATCCGAAGTGTGGTTAGAAAGGAGGACTATATACACTCGTTCTTTGGCTGTAATGTCTATGGTCGGTTACATTTTAGGACTTGGTGACCGCCATCCTAGTAATTTACTATTAGATAGAACAACAGGTAAAGTTATTCATATTGATTTTGGTGATTGTTTTGAATCAACTATCTTAAGAAGCAAATTCCCAGAAAAAGTCCCATTTCGTTTAACTAGGATGCTAGTAAATGCAATGGAAATTGGTGGTATTGAAGGTAGTTTTAGGATTGCATCTGAGAATGTAATGAAGGTTTTACGTAATAATCAAGATTCGTTGATTGCTTTACTTGAGGCGTTTGCCTTCGATCCGTTGATATATTGGGGGTCCGACTTACCCAAGACAAAAATTGAAGAACAAACAGGGATCAATTTGTCAATGCCTAATCCAAATGAATTGTATAGAAGAGGTTTAATATCACAAGACGATGTGCATTCTATGGAAGTGGAACAAGAACGGAAATTGAAAAATGCTAGAGCAACTTTAGTGCTAAATCGTATCAACAATAAGCTAAGTGGGAATGATATTCCACATCTGTCAAATTTGGATGTGTCAGACCAAGTGGATAAATTGATACAACAAGCTACTTCTATTGAAAATCTTTGTCAGCATTACATTGGTTGGTGTCCATTCTGGTAAATTCTGATAATAAGCACAATCACTTTATTCCATTTATATTAAATATAGCATATTTAAGTTTCTTGTCAATCCAGCATTTTATAAATATGTACATATGTAGGTGATTTGTAGGTTAGTACACGGTTTGAATATTCCAGTACGAAAGATAACGTTTTTTTTTTTATTTTGTATCTTACGTTTGTTAAACAAGATTTTTTTTTGGAAAATTCGATGTTTAGATGACTTGTATATTATTGAATGGGAAATGAGCAGATAGAAAGAGATTGATTTATTGAAGTAGCAGTAAACAGACTATACCCAGAATACAATCATTTTGTAGGGAGATCTCACTAGCAACAATAAAATAGACATTGAATATTTATCTTACAAGGGACTCATTAGGGTAAAAAATAGAGGAAGAATGGAGCATCTAGTCAGTAACAAGAGACGGAAAGTTTTCAGTAATTTAGATAAAGAACAATCAAAACCTTGGGTTGAAAAATATAGACCTAAAACTTTGGACGAAGTCACAGCACAGGATCATGCAGTTACTGTCCTAAAGAAAACTTTAGAATCTGCTAATTTATCTCATATGTTATTTTATGGTCCACCTGGTACAGGTAAAACCTCGACCATTTTGGCTTTAACAAAAGAATTATTCGGTCCAGAATTGATGAAAACTAGAGTATTAGAATTGAATGCTTCTGATGAGCGTGGTATATCAATTGTTAGGGAGAAGATAAAAAATTTTGCACGTTTAACTGTATCTAAACCATCTAAGCAAGATTTGGAGAATTATCCATGTCCACCATACAAGATTATTATTTTAGATGAAGCCGATTCAATGACTGCAGATGCTCAAAGTGCACTACGTAGAACTATGGAGACTTATTCTAATGTGACCAGATTTTGTTTGATATGTAATTATGTTACAAGAATAATAGATCCGTTAGCGTCTAGATGTGCAAAGTTTAGGTTTAAATCATTGGAGACATCCAATGCATTAGAAAGACTACAGCATATAGCCACACAAGAAAGTGTCAAATATGAGGAAGGTACTCTAGAAAAAATTTTAACTTTATCAGCAGGTGATTTAAGAAAGGCAATTACATTATTACAATCAGGTTCTAAGCTGGTAGATTATATGGGGAATAATCAGATTACCATCAAGCAAATTGAGGAATTGGCTGGTGTGGTACCTTCAACAGTGGTGAAAGAGATGGTTAAACAGATCAATAGCAAAGATCTAAATCAATTGATTACTTTCACCAATGATTTTTTAAAAAGTGGGTGGTCTGGTGTCTCAATTGTTGATCAATTACATGATTATTATATAACAAATGAAAATTATGACACAGATTTCAAGAATAAATTGTCTCTTCTGTTATTTGACACAGATTCTAAGTTAACTAACGGTACTAATGAGCATATACAATTATTGAATCTTTTGGTCAAAATATCACAATTGATTTAACTAAACAAAATTGACGTTTTCTCTTGAAGTCTGTATTTACATCATTGTAAGATAGCTGGTAATTATTGATGATTGTTTATGGAAAATGCTAGAAAGTTATATATACTTATATATACAAAAAAATGAGAAGTTACGTACATATCTATATATAAATGGAGTTGGTAATATACCAAGTCTCATTTGAATCCACAATACAACTACATTGAAATTACCTCTAGGTCCTTGTTATTTTTGCAGTTTATTGAGTGTAGTTTTTTAGTCAGAATTAGATATTTATCAAAGCTGTATCATAAATTCTATACCAGAATATATTATCAATTAGACAAAAAACTTATTACGACAACCTGTTTTACCTTAAATATCTTATCATTCTTCTTTTTTTTTTTATTTTTTATATCTTTTTGTGGTGATATTGGTTTTAATGAATATTCCATTTATGACATTAATCTATCTATTAAGGTAACGTAGTACTTTTCAAAGGTCTTTTGGTCTTGGGTGACTAATACTTCAATTAATTCCATGGTAAATTGACTTGGAAACTGAATTTGTGGTAGATATACTTGAGATAAATATTTAAGTAATGGGTTTGTATTGATGTCTGTTTGAGAATTTGGATCAACTATACTTTGCAAATATAGTTCTTTTAGTAAACGGGACAGATCACAAGCTACAATTCTGTAGGTACCTTCCTTCACATTAAATTTATATTCAGGGTTGAATGGAACCTCGAATACTAATGGAACTACTTTAGAGATGAAAAATTCGTTCAAACCTTCAATTTTTTGTATTTCTATGGCATGTGGGTCTTTAGGATCAGTACATTTACCTGAACCAAAAAATTTAATAAAGTTAGCTAATACATTCAGTGCTAACTTCATAGCAGATGTTTCTTGTATTTCAGCAGGAGTATATGTTAATAAATCGGTTAGTATAATGGATAAAGTGTTTGCATTGTTAGGAGATAAAAGTAAGGATGTGACATTGTTAGTGACAAATGATTGTAAAAATGCAAAATAGGCCTTCTTTAATAAAACTTTATCTCTGAAGGAGTCTGTCACAATAATATTCTTATTGTGAATGTCTTTGATCTCTATTGTTACATTGTTATTATCAACGTTTGGATTGTTATTAATATTGTCTCGTTGATTTTGAGTTAATTGTTCGTTTTCAATCAGATTTATCATTTGATGAACTTTACTTATTGTTGGAGTTAAAAGGTTGGTAAACAGTTGTAAGCAATTCTCATCTTTATGGAAAGTATGAATCATTTGACCTAAAAATCCAAGGAAATCGTTTAGTTCTAGCATTTTCAAATCAGATTCTAAATATAATGAAATTAACTTATTGGCAAATGGTATGATTCCGGTGTTTAAGATTGGTATCAATCTTGAAAAGGCAAACCTTGAAGCATCTCTTATATTTTCATGCTTATTAAAATATGAAAATGTAACAAGAACCACTTCTGCGATGTTTGAAAATTTTTCTATTAAAGATTGATGAATTAGCTGTTTACTAACAAGGGTATTATTAACTTGATTTTCAGGTACAAGTCCGCCATGAACACCTCTTGCTAATGTACCAATTGCCATTAAGATATGATGACATTGCAATACAACTTCTGGTGTTTGGATTTGGCTTGAGATACAATTTTCCAACTGGGTAAACATTGGTTTTAAGACGTTATCTAGGATATCATAATTTGCATCAGAATTGGCACCAAGTAATAAACCAACACCTTCAAAAAGGTACATTTGATTATCAAAAGTTGTATCATTTTCTGAACCGTCTACATTGATGGATGTTACTTTTATTGTTAACAATGGATTAATTTTAGCAATAATTTCAGATAAAATAGAGATTGAATACTTAGGTTTAATCATTTTAATAAATCTTGTGAATAGATACCATGTTCTTAATCTGACTCTTTCTCTTTTATTAAACATCCCAAATTCTGAACAAAACACTTTTAGCAATGTGAAATATTCTTTTTCACCAGTGATGAAATTATTATGCCTAACAATCAATTCAAAGAATGCAATCTGTATATATGAGTTATCGATTTGAAAAATTGAATTACTATTTAATAAAATATTCATAAATTTAAACATTAGAGTTGCTGGGGGTGAGGAAATAATTTCATTTTTTGGTAGACCAAATAGATTGTTTCTGATTGTTTCACATAAATTATTTATTTGCCATAATGCTAGTTCTAAATCTCTCCAGTTGATATTATTTCCACTAGTAGTGACTGTTAATATGCCTTGTATCATGTTAGATATATTTTCGAGGAAAAGTTGTGGATTTATGACACATATGCTCTCTTGGAAAGTTTTCAATTTGGATCTGATAGTTTCGGTAAATTCTTCAATATCGTCTTGGGAATCTTCATCAGAATCTTCGTCTATTCTCATTTTTTTAAACATGACAGACATCAAAGTGACTAAGAAATTTGAATGTTCGGAATCTAACGGTTGTTTTTTGGAGTTGATTGCTACTGCAGAACCTGGTTTACCACCTATTGCAAACAATTTTTTCAAAATTGAAAGGTATTGACTAACAAATGGGAAACATTGTTGTGTTACAGAATCATATTCATGTGACATAAACTTCAGAATTAATGGGACACATTGGTTCAAAATCCTCGAGTCTGCAGCCATTAATACTTGTTGAAGTTCTATATCATTACTTGATAGAGTATGTATTGTTGAATTGTTAATGTTATTATTATTACTGTTACTGTTGTTGTTATTGTGGTTCTGGTTTAAGTCTTGATGGCCATTTTTGTTCTGATTATTGTTATCAATAATATCTTGACACTGTTCCATAATCAAGGATAACTCAACACCTATGGTAGAAGCTAATTTTGCTAAATTTTCATGGATAGCCAGGTCATCATTATGATTTATTGAATTTAATTTATCCATTAAGTTTAAAAGTGATAATAATGATAGTTTATCAATTGGTTTCATCTTCTTTGTAATAATTTCACAAAGACAATTCGAACAAGCGATTTTTGTCTCGTTATAATCTAAGAAATTGTAGATCAAATTGATATAAGTAGGATTAATAACTAAATTGATATCGATCCATGAGATGTATGATCCAATACAGGATAATGACCAAGTAGTTAGCTCCATTAAATTTGTATCTACATTTTGTTTTGTACCATTTAAAACATATTTCAGTGTATTAATCCAGATCTGTACTAATAATTTAATGTCATTTAATCTCATTTGATCCTTCAAGGAATTATTTTTCAACTGAATCTCTTTTGATCTAATAAAAGTTTGATCAGCAATCTCAGAATTTATATAAATACAGATTCGTAGGAGATAATCCAGACCTAAAGTGGAAAATGATAAGGTGTGCGTATCTAATAAAGAATTGATCTGTAGTATTGTGAAAAGATCGACGAAGAAATTATTCCATTGATTACCATTACATTCCCCATACATTAGTAAAAATAATTTAGTAATTAGTTCAGAGACTTTATTCCTCATATATTCGGGATCTCTTTCATTACGATTAATTTTATCCTTTAAAATATTTAAAATAGAATTTTTAATTATAGTAATATTTGCTAGAATAGAAGTAGTGGTACTGCTATTATTGATATGAGACATTATAAGGTCTGACAGGATCTGCAAAGAAACAAATTTACACATTTCATCGGACTCTGAATCACTTAATAGCGTGATTAACCATTGAACAACATTTGGATCATTTTTTATTTCATTTAGATATTCAATTGCTTGTCTTTTAGTAATAGCATCTGAAGTAGGATTGTTCGCCACTTGAATAGCCTCTTTGATCCTTGCTAACATTATGAACTAATACTTACAAAACTTGTGATTTTCACCCACTCAACTAGTTTCTATGTTCCACTAAGATCCTATATGTATATGTATGTATTATTATATGTTCTATATCTATGTCTTCCCCTTCAAGTGTATACACTTGTACTAAATATTACACTAAAGCATTTGTAAACATTGAAAAAAATTTTTTTTATTTCATCTTCAAAAAGTGAAATAAAAAAAAAAATTTTTTTCTGCGAATTTTGTGTTTCTTTCTTTCTCTTTTTTTCTTTCTAATTCTCGATGCAGTTTGGTAGCGGAAAGACAACAAGAGCTCCCAATTATAAGTGACACCTGTTCCATTCCAAGTATGTAGTTAACCAAGTTTTACATTGAGTGTGTGTGTGTGGTGTTAGTATAGTTAAGTCGTCAGGTTAGCTTGCCTAGATGTTATTTATGTAGGTTCAGATATATATATATATAAATATATGTAAGTGTGCTAGTTAAATAGTAATGATAATAACCATTTATAGAGATCAATCTTCTCTATTTTATTCAGTGGTAGCTAGGTATTCTTTGAATTGCTCAAATGCTCTGGATCTATGAGAGATCTTGTTCTTCTCCTCTTTGGTCATCTCTGCATACGTCAAGTTGTCAGTTTCAACAGGCTCAAAGATTGAATCCCATCCAAAATTCAACGAACCACGGCTTGGTACGATATTCCCTTGTGTAACACCTTGGAACACATGGATCTCACCTTTCTTGTCTGCATATGCAATAGTGGTGATTGCTTTTGCACCTTTATTTGGGAAAGAATCTAACATTTGCACAATTTTGTCTAATCCCATACTTTTCACAAACCATTTGATGTATGCACCAGGCAATCCATTGAATTCATCAAACGTCAATGCAGTGTCTTCCACAAATACTTCTTGGCCTGGTTCGAGGAACTTCATGGCCTGCTTACATTTGTCTCTGGCAATCTTGATCAAATCTGTGTCCTGCAACTCATCTAAATCTAATGCCTTATTGATCACATTAATCGATGAGGTGGAGTCGGATGATAGTAACATCTTAACCTCTTTTAACTTATTAGCATTCCCTGTAACAAATATAACGTCTCTCATTTTGTGATGTGTCTTCGATGTATTTCTCTTAATGGGCTTGACTATTTTGTAATAGTTCCCTCTCTCTCTTCCTCATTTTAAGTGCTATCCTTTTTTGTATTCAAGTTGATGATTCAATGGCTAAACATTATAAAGGAAGATGAAAAAAAATTTTTTTTTCTCTTTTGATACAATTCCCAATAGTTCGATCTAATACCAAGTTATACTGTCAGGAGATAACTTTTGTAGTAATAATAAACACATATTATTAAATATGTCGATGTATATTTGTATGAATTAAAAAAAAGATCAGCTATATATAAATAAATAAATAGAATAATAAAAAAAAAACAATATATAGAAAAGTAACAACATATACTGTTGTTAAATATACATATATAAATAGTTTATAATGAATGCAATTCTTGTTGGATTATTATAGTGCAACACAATTAAAAATAAGAAAAAACAAAAAAAAAAAAAAAAAAACAGTATACTTGGTAGTTAGACATATAAGTTCTGTCTTGTTTTTATTCAATTTTCTTTTTTTTTTAAACAACAATTTCATTTAGTTTGCTTCTGGAGCATATTCTAAGTCATTGGAGTTTTCATATTCGTACATGTCTAGTGCAACAATAGCAGATTCCTTAACAACATCAACTGGATCATTTAAGTATTTCTTTAAGACTGGAACGACTTCTGGGGTAGCAATGGCACCAAGAGCTTCGGCAGCCTCGTGTCTGACCATTGGAGCTTCCTCCATTCTACCTAAGACCTCGACTAAACTTGGAACAGCAGCTGGGTTACCCATTTGACCGAAAACATAGGCAATTTCGTGTTTGAAAAGGGCACTTGGGTCATTGAAACCAGAAGCTAACGCAGAGACAGCTTCGCCGGTACCAATGTCTCTCAATCTGAACATGGCTCTGTAACGATCAAATAATGGCTTCTTTTGATCGTTTAACAAGGTTTGTAATTGTTCAATGGTGAAATCTTTTTCTAAGGATAAAGGTGGAGCTGGATCAGTAGAAGAGTATAAGGATTTTTGTAACTTTTCAGTTTCGGCGGCTGGAGAATGTTCCCATTGGATTCTAGCCAAAGCCAACTCAGCAGTCTGGACAACAGCTGGATGTGGATCGTTCTGTAAACATTTTTGTAAGTCTTCAACAGAATCCTTGTCGCCAAGAGCACCAAGAGCTTCTGCAGCTTCGTGTCTGACCATTGGTTGTTGGTTGGCGTCCAACATAACTTTTCTTAGGAAAGGAGCAGCATATAAGTTTTTGGTTTGGCCTAAAACGTAAGCGACCTCATGTTTTAGTAATTCAGAGTCGTCACCAAAGGTTTCATGCATGTATTCAACAGCTTTGTTGGCACGCTCTTTATCTTCTTCAAAGCTTTCAGCAGTAGTCTTCAAATTGAATAAAGCTCTGAATCTGTTGGATAACTTTGAATCCTTAGAGACTAAGATATCTCTTAATTGTTCCAAGTTGTTTTCGTCAATGACCTTTGTGTAATGTTTTTCAAAGTTAGTAGACATGACTCAATTAATACTGTTTTTTAGTTATCTTCAAGTGACTCAATATCCTCAATGAAAGAAACAGCAATATACAAGAGCGTGGTAGCCATTAGCAATCTTAAACAGGAAGGAAAACTTGGATGGAATGCACGTAAGCATTCAAATGAGCTTCATCTCATCGGTAGTCTGACCCTCTCTCTTTATATATGAAATGAATTCGTGGTTCTGTTTCTTTTTTTTTAATTTTTTTTTTGGTTATTTTCTCGAAATCAAATTTTCACCTTCAGTCTCGAGAAATTTTTTATTTTATTTTTTCTCAAAAAAAAAAAACAAACATAAACGAAAATTAAAAAAAAAAAAAGAAAAAAGAAACGAAATAAAGAAAAAAATAATTTCTCTATTGTATTTTATGTCTATAGTGTTACTCGTTCGAAACATTTTTTCCTGTTATGGAAGTTATTGCCTGCAGTAACTCCAATTAGGAAAACATTTCCGTTTTTGGTCAACCCACTCACCTCTCTTTCTTCGACAATTTGAAGACTAGATAAGTACTTTTGTGTAGTAGACATGAAACAGTATATGTATATATATATTATATATCAAACAATATCCTGGTAATGCCTTTATTGTCTGATGTATTTAGCAATGTCTTCTGCTACACTGGAACTGGCAGTTTTGGCTTGTGATTCAAATGCAGCTTGATATCTTTTTTGTAAATCTGGATAATTTTTATCTGTAATTTCACCATCCAGTCTGCTATTCTCAGGGAAAGTATACTCTCTTTGGGATTCAAATTCATTATTGGTGGTCTCTTCAGTGTCAGGTTCTATAAACCCATCATTTTCACCCTCTTCGATATCGCTGATTACTTCTACTTCAGAATCATTATTATCATTTTGCTTATTGTTCTCACCAGAACTCTTGTCGTTCAATCCAAGATCCTTCATTAATCCAGATAAAGATTTCTCTTTACGTTTCTTTTCTTTGGCCTCCTTTTCACGTAAGATTCTTTCCCTTTCTTGTTTATAATAAGTTTCATATTCTATCACTTTATCATCGACTGCTTTTAAAAAGGAGTCAAAACCATCACCTGTGTATGATGATACACCAACCACATCCAACTGGCAATAAAACTCTTCTAACATTAACGACATGGAATTGATCAAGGAATTCATGTATCCAGACCCATTAGAATTCTCATTTGAGTCTTGGTCATTCATTATTGCTGTCTGAAATGCTTCAAAATCTGTCATCCACTCACGTGCAAAATCTTCCTTTTTGACATCTGTCTTATTGAAAACTATAATCATTGGTAACTTTGTCTTATACAAAATGGAACATGCATATAGCATATTACTCATGAAAGTTGTTGGATTTGTGTTTCTTGGGGTATCAATAATATATGCAATGACAGTTGGAAATGTCGAAGCAAAGGATTCAGTGATAATAGCACCTGATGCAGACCAAACAAAACATTCGATTTGGCCCGGTGTATCAATAATAACATGTTCATATTTATCATTTTTGGTCTCCACTAATTTAATCACTTGATCGATTTTGGTACTGAAAAGATTTAAACTTGTCACAATAGCACCATTGGGACCTAGACCATAAGTTTCCATAACTTTATTGTATTTAATGGAATCACGAATGTCGATGTTGCAACCATATGGAACTCGTAATACCGCTGGGTCTAAATTGATTACATATGGAATTTCTTTCTTTGAAGAACGGAAATGACTGTTCAATCTTTGCATGAAAGTGGTTTTACCAGAACCAGCCATACCTATACATATAATAGTACTTAGAGTCATCTTACAAAATGTGGGGAACTATTTATTTTGTATATGTTTCTTACTAAAATATTTTATGATGATGAAAGAGTGAAAAAGTTTAAACAGCACTAGTGGATCAAACAGTGGAACTTCTCTGACGAAATGTGTATTGCCGACTGATAGATGATATCTATAATGCTAATAGAATTGTTTCTCTCTCTCTCTCTCTCTCTCTCTCTCTCTCTCTGTGTGTGTCTCTCTCTAAAAGTATTTCTCTGTTTTGTATGAATTTTACTTAGTGAAAAATTATTTAAAAGATGGAAAAGAAAAAAAATAGAGAGAGGGAAAAATCGATGAGGTAAAAGTAAAAATGCTTAGTAAGAAATACTCGTATAGAATTATAGGGTATCTATAGTCAACAAATACATATTACTGGATATATGGATATTGGGTATGTATGAGGATATATTATATATTGGTAGAAACTTATTTGTAGTGATTGCAGGGAGGAATGTTTATTTGGATACTAGATAGTATGTTAATGTTGATAATAGCAATGGCATGGAATCTACAAAAAATAAATAAGCTCATTCCAGTTATTCATACATTTTCAACACTCTAGATTCAATGTTCACAAAACACGATTTGTGTCTTGTCGAAATGGTTAAATCATTAGCCAAATTCTTCATTAATGTTTCTGGAGTAGGTTGCCCGGCACCACCAAGGATTTGATTAGTACTGTTATTTGTAGCATTATCATTCATTATTTGTTGTTCATCTGAGCCTTGTATTAAATTATACAATGGATTCATACCAAGGACCGAGATAAAATACCATGAGATTGCACTGACCCAACGTACATCCAAGTTTTCAGTCATTACCCCATTCTGTAACATATCTTTAAACTTGATGGTTAGTGGGAATGGAAGTTTCATAATTACAAATCCACCGAAAAAATAATTGACCCACCACATAATGATGGTCTGTGGAATAAAGTTTGCCATGTTTCCCTTTGCCATATTCATTAAAGAGTCATTGATATTTGGATCGCTGAATGGGTTGGTGACTCCAGAGTCCCCGATGCTATTACCATTATTATTAGTGCCATTGTTTTCTTTAGCTAAATATTTACCACTACTTAAAATATCAATCATTTCATGACGTCTGGATTCAAAGGCATTGTCATCAAGGTTAGTTCCATTACCTAATAACATTTGACCCCTCATAAACCACTGCGACTCTGTCAACTTGACACGTGGATAACCACGGTATTTGGGACTTATTAAAAGTAACAGACTTTGTTTTAAAAGACCAGTTAATACCATCATTATTGAGATTGGTAATAGAACCCACTTTTTAAAATTGGGATCTAACATTAAGTCAGCAATTGAATAGCCATCTGTGTTTAATAATACTTCTAAAAACTTCATGGTTTTGTTGTTGATGATTGTAAACCAGCGAGAAACACAAGAAAAAAAATACGTATGGAGTATAGTAGTTATTTGTTGTGATGATATCTGCCTGGACTATAGGCGATAATACTCTCTCGAATCAGTGTTGCGTTTTTTTTACCCAACTATCTACACTATGTCTATACATTCTGCAAGCTCTCTGTAAAGATTTCTTCTGTTTGAAAAAAAAAAAAGAAAACTTTCGTTGTGGTTTTTGTTCAGGCCTAGTCTTTTGCTGTTGGTAGCGCCCGTGCAGTTGGAAACAACCACAAGACACAGCGAACAGACATCCTATTCGTTGTCAACAACTCTGGTTACATCCAGATAAATGGCAATGGAAGGCTGGGTTTTGTCCATTTCTAATGAGATAATATTAACCATTGCTCATTGGTGTCAGAATCATAAGTCAATGAAGGTTTGTTGATACCATATTCTTTGATTAACAATTTCATAAATTTCTGTAAATCTGTCTCCTCTCTAGATAACGTTGCCAATCTTAATAGCCCCTGATAATCCAAAATTTTATCCTGTGCTTTATGTGTATTATGGTTTTGTAAAGAGATAGAAGTCGAATCTAAATTTTCATGAAGATTTATTCCATGGGCACCAGACATTTTTAAACACAAATGGGAAAGGTTTAAACTGTATAGATTGTTTTCAGGTTTTTGTAAATGTAATATCTGTGAAATTCCCGTTAACGATTGGATCAAATCGGTCAATTCTCCTTTATTATTATTATTACCAGTATTCCCATTATTTGTACTTATTTCTTGAAATATGCACCTTATGTCGTTGTCTTCTTGCCAATTCATGTTTAAATTACCATATCTGTTATTGTGATTGTTGTTGATATTATTATTCGAACAAACCCAATTTGTATTCATGTCATTCTTTAAAGTTCTTGATAATATTTGAGTGTATATTTTTGACCTCACAATAGAAAAGTTGTTATTGTTGTTAAAATTGTGTTTATTTATACTGTGGCTAAATGACCGCCAATATTGATCCTTATCTAAAAACTTTGTACCATCATTCACATCCCAGCTGAATAGATATATGACATTGTTCATCTGTAAATATTCATGATATTTTGTTGAAATATATTCATTTGATATCTTATTTTCTAAGACTTCTAGATTTTGTCTATTGAGTTTAGAACCATACTTCTGAACAAATCTTGGTTTGATGAAATTCATACCTGCAAAAGTTTGTCTCTTTTTGTTTTTTTGTATTATCCACCTAAATCTACTTGAATATTATTTCTAACCTGTTTATTGATAATCTGAACGTATAATTAATCTGTTTTCCATATACCAATATATATATATATATATATATATATCTCGAGGTGCTGAGAGTTAGTCGATTAATTTGTTTCCTTTGCGGTGTTGTATGTTTTTTTTAACAAGAGACTAATGGAAAAAAAAAATAAACGTTAAACTGATGGAATACATAGAAGACAGTACGCAGGTTACAATAAGAAAGAGACACAAACAACTAGAAGTAGAAATGTCATAACTATAGACAGATAAGATAAATTATTTACTCCAAGGTGTAATGTGCTTGGTTTCCCTTGTCCAAAAGAAGTTTGATAGCTTTCTCTGGTCGTATCTGAGTTCATGATACATGAAGATATCTTCAATATGCAATACAACCATATTATTATTGGTGATACAGTTATGTCTACATACTATAATATTTATTTAACAAGTTTTATTTTGTTTGGTTTATGTGTATACCAGTGGAATAAAGCGACTTGACAGATACAGTGTGTTGTATGTATCTGTCCTTCTTTTTTCTTATTTTTGGTTTAGTTTCACACCCCTATTGAAAATGCTACTGTGTCTTTATTTGGCTCAAAGTTTTGATTTGTTAATGCTATTACAGAAACCACTCCTCATCGTCGTTTTGTTCTATAGGATTATTATGGGAGGGGGGATGAGGTTTGAGTTTTGCTGAAACACATGTAAATTTCCTTTTTAGGATATTTACACAGTTATCTAGAAGATAAAAAAAAATTATATTTTTATCTCTCTAATCTTACAGTTTGTTTTTGTTTTGCTAAATTGCACTATTCAATATTGCTTCTGTTCATTTTATTATTTTGAGGAATATTATAATTATCAGTTTTGATTTAAAACAGTTTTTTTTTCCTTTATCTGCTTTATTAAAAGATTTTTATTGATCTAAAAAAATTTCATAATTTGACTAATTATTCATTTAAAGTTTAATGTCGAACATTTTATCTGTTCCTTTTTCATATATATCTTTGATAGAATAGCTTGAATGGAATACTAATGGAAAGGAAGATGTAATAATTTTGAAATTTAACACAGTTTATTTTACTTTGTTATATTAATAATGCGTGGTTTACTTTCGTTCGATAATTTATCTATCATTCAACTCTGTTTATTGCAGTCTTGTCTGAACATTATTAAAGTAATTTTTTTTTAAAAATTAATGTAACGTTGGATCACCACTATTAATACTATGTCTTTAGACATAGAAGAGGACTATAGATAATAAAAAAATAATAAAAAAAAAAGCTATTGAATATTATGATCCTGAAAGAACATATTTTTATGAATGTATCTCTGAAGCATGATAAATTTATTGTTTTCTTAGTGATCATGTCTACAGTATGTTCAGGTATCATTCCTGCAATTACATCAATTCTAACAGGGAAAGTGTTCAATTTGTTGGAACATGTTTCATTGGAGCATGTGGTACCAGGTGATTTGGCTATTAAATCAATGTCACTGATGATATTAGGTGTAGTCAGTTTCCCCGTTATATGGATTTTGATCTCTTCATGGATGCTGATTGCTGAAAAACAATGTTTTAGATTAAGACATCAATTATTGTACTCATATATAAATAAATCCTTTCAGTGGTATGATTCGAATAGTGATAATCTTTTAGGTGATTTCACCCAATTGAATAGATGTATAGAAGAAGTACGGCAAGGGAGTTCAGAATCAGCTGCAATATTATTCCAAGGTTTAGTTACTGTTTGTACTCTTATAGGTACATCTCTTTACTACTCATGGTCTATGACATTAATTATTCTTTGTTCTTCACCATTAATAATAATTATTACAATAATTTTGTCTAAATTAATCAACAAATCCATCAATTTAGAAAATCACGAGACATCAAAGGCAGCAGAAGTATTAGTCTGGTCTATGAACTCTGTGTCGTTGGTGAAAGTTAGTAATACACAAGATCGAGAGATCAAAAAATTTAATAAAATTATAAAAAAATGTAATCAACTTTTTATTAGATTCTGTTTTTTAACTTCCTTGAATTACAGTTTGATCCGAGTTTTATCACTTCTTATGTTTATTCAAGGATTCTGGTTTGGTTGTGCAATGATTAAACGTGGTACCTTGCAGATTGATAACGTAATCACGTGTTTCCATTCATGTCTGATGTTAGCTTCTACGTTGAATGAAATGTTTCACCAAATAATCATTTTACAAAAGGGTCATGTTGCAAATATTAAAATTAACAGATTCTTAAATAGTTTGGATCCTGGGACAACAGGTACAATTAATATGAACAATGGCAGCCAAAACGCACCGATAATTCTTCCTAAACCATTGATTTGTGGGAACTCTTTAAGTGTCACTTTCCATAATGTTTTTTTTAAATATCCAAGTAGATCAGATATATTTGTTTTATCAAATGTCAACATAAATTTTGAAATGAATGGTTTAACTTTTATCATTGGAAAATCAGGATCAGGCAAATCCACTTTACCCAAATTATTATTAAAATTTTATAGTGGATTTGAAGGTGTTATAGAGATTAATGGTGTACATATAAACCAAATTGACCAAGAGTGGATCATTAATAATGTCACACTTGTGGAACAATGTTGCAGACTTTTCGATGATTCCCTGAAGAACAATATATTATTGACCTATCCAGGTCTTAACGAACAGGATAATACTTATGATTCGGTTGTGATGCAAGATAAATTAATGGAGGCATGTTCCTTTGCTCTCTTAGATAATGTTACATATCAACTGCCAAGAGGATTGGATACAAATATTGGGGTTGATGGTGTTAATTTAAGTGGTGGTCAATCCCAGAGAGTCGCATTAGCTAGGGCTTACATAAGAGATACACCGGTTTTGATACTAGATGAATCATTATCAGCAATTGACATTGTTAGTCGCCAAATATTAATGGATAGAATAAGGGAATGGAGAAAAGGTAAAACAACAATAGTTTTAACACACGAGTTGGACCAAATTAAATCAGATGATTTTTTATATGTTATGGAAGATGGAAAAATTGTAGATAGTGGATATAAGAGTACATTATTAAATACTGAAGGCAGCAGGTTTAAACAGCTTTATGAAATACAAAAAATGGATAGATTTTTAGAAGACTCAACTACTTCTATTATAGATTCATATACTTATCTGGATAAGACATACGAAATTGAGGGAAATACATGTTTGAATCAAACCACAATAGTATATGATAATTTGGATAGTTCTGTTAAAATTTCACAGATGGAAACTCAAAAAAATGTCACGGATGATGTGATTTATGAAACAATTGTTTCAGATGATTCAATAAGTTGTCCAACAAACGGCAGAAAATATAAGAATGATGAATTTAAGGATGATCTAGATAGGGGAATAACATTCATAGATATAATTAAATACATGTTAAGAGATACTGACAAAAAATTGCTATTAGTTTTTGGAATTTTGTGCTCTTTATTGGCAGGTGTGTCTAATCCAATATTTTCTTTTGTATTCAGCTATCTTATAAATGGGATTGTACCAAGTGAAATTCATGAATATACGTCATATTATCTTTTAAAATGGTCTCTTATATTAATTGCTATTTCGATAGCAGATTCTGTTTTTAATTTTTTAAAATCCTTCGTACTTGGATATTGTAGTGAAAGCTGGATCTTAAACTTAAGAGAATCGGCTATGAGAATTATCCAGTACAATAAGTTTGAGTGGTTTAAAAAGGATCAAAATAGATCATCTGCGTTATCTGCAGTTTTGTTGAATGATCTAAGAGATTTGCGGAATTTAATTAGTGAATTTCTAAGTACATTCACCACTTTTATAGTGGTATCTTTTTGTGGGTTAATCTGGGCCATAGTGGCTGGTTGGAAATTGAGTTTGGTCTGTATATCGATGTTCTCTATGCTTATTCTATTTTCTGGTTTATACGGATTTATTTTACAACAATTTGAAACTCTCTATAAGACAGAGGTAGCTCAACTAGAAAATTGTCTTTCTGAGATAATAGTAGGGATTAAGACTATTAAATATTTACATGTTCAAAGCCATTTCATCAAAAAATATACTAAGTCAATTCAGAGTATTGAAAAGGTGGCTATGAAACGTGCATTAGTTACTGGTATAGGTATTTCGTTCAGTCACACATTAACATTATGTATTCAAGCAGTTTTATATTACTATGGTTTGAAATTGGTGTTTGTTGGAGAATATACGTCTAAAAGAATGTTTGAAACTTTAACTTTGGTATTATTTACAATTATTACATGTTCTAATTTGATTAATCAAATTCCCGAAGTTGCTAGAGGTAAGAGGGCTGCAGCATGGATCTATAGAGTTATCAATGAATGTGCTAGTACTGCAGAACAGAAGAATTTTCATGGAAGACGTACTCCAATACATGCACTAGAAAAAAATCAAACTTTAATAAAAATTCAAAATTTAACCTTTGCTTATCCAACCACTAAGAATAAGCAGGTATATTCAAATCTTAACATGGTATTACACTCTAATCAGACAGTGGCGTTGGTAGGTGCATCAGGTTCTGGGAAATCTACTTTAATTGCTTTACTTACAAGATTATATTTACCTAGTCACGATTGTATATTTGTAGATAGTACAGATGTTCGTGAATGGGATTTAAAAACTTTGAGACAACAAATTGGAATTGTGGAACAAACACCAATAGTGTTCAATGGTACTATCAAAGATAACTTGATGTATGGTTTAGAACGGAAAATTTCAGAAGAAGATATAATAAAGATATTAAAAACTGTAAACATTTATGATTTCATCTTATCTTTACCTTGTGGGTTGGATTCACATATTGGTACTGATTTATTATCTGGAGGTCAATTACAAAGGTTATGTATAGCAAGAGCAATGTTAACGAAGAAACCGATTTTGATTTTTGATGAATGCACATCTGCCCTTGATGCTGAAAGTGCAACTGTTGTACATAATATTGTTGCAGCAGGTATACCTCAAACTCTGATTATATCAATTACGCATGATTTACAAATGATGCAAGTTTGTAAGAGGGTTCTGGTCCTTAAAGACGGTAGGATAGTTCAAGAAGGGAGTTATGAAGATCTGACACGTGTTGAGGGTGAATTTAGAAGGATTGTAAATTGTCAAAACCACCAATAGAAATTATATAAATGTTTTATTTGTTTTATTTTTCATAGATGTTCTCTGTTTGTTTCAATTTTTATACTTTTTTTATATCTATAGGCTAAATTGTTGAAGTTGTTTTTTCTTTTAACATTTGTTCATTTTTTTCCTTTTATAAACAAAATTGTTTTTAAATTTTATTAATTAAAATTGTAAAAACTATCTCCTAAAGAATGAGGAAATGATGGCAAACAAGACACTAAAAAGAAGAGTTATATTAATACTTTTACATAATAACAATATTATTGTATTTGAAATAAGAATGTTTTTGATGTGTATATAAAAACGTTAATTAAAATTTCTTGTCAAATAAGAGTAATTATAAATGGATTGTAATAAATGGAACTTCAACATCTTCACCCTGCTTATCATCAGCACAGATTTCCAAAATCATAGTCTTAACATGTGTTGGAATTTCATTTTTGGTGACTAATTTCACTACCTGTGAGATTGGAAGATCGTATCTATCTTTTAATTTCTTTGGTGGGAAGAATGATGCATACAATAATGAAACACCATATGACAACATGGTAATTTCTAAACCTTCTTTCTTTTCGAAATGTTCCAACAATGCCCTTAATGTAATATCACCTTGAATATCAAATCTATCCCATATCTTGTCATAAACCTTGTCATTGTATTTACCCTTTGGAGAGGCAATTGGCTCAGAGAAACCGAAAAATGGTAAAGCCAAATTGACAAACCCATTCTTGTATTGTTCAATATCTGTCTTTTGATCTACTACTTTATATAATTCTAAATTAACCAATCCGGTCACTAAAGAGGTAGTAGTAGCAATAGCTGGGATAATTCTACCAGCAATGAATTTAGTCTTTTGACGATCTGCTAATTCAATGGAATAGTTCTCAGCTCTACAGTTTGAACAGGCAGTAATGAATTGAATATGATGGTTTGTATCATCATCCTTTTCAAATTCGACTGCATTCATATGGAATCCCTTTAATGCAGATGGAGCTGGTAAAGAAGCAACTAGAGTATCTAATTCATCACCCATTGGATTATTAGCATTTGGAACAGGATCATCATCATTAACTTGAATCTTCAAGTTAGTGATTGGGACAAATTCTGGGATAGACATGTTGTCAATAACATCCTTGAAATGATCAACTGGTAAAGATTCGTCAACCGGAATACCATAGTTGAAAGCACGCAGACACGCACCAGCAATGATGAAATCCAGATGATTTGGATTATTAATATCAAAGATCAATGGTGATGGGGCACGTTTAGCACCAGACCAAAATGGTTCGCCATTCGAAGTCTTTGCATCAAGTGGGAAATTGTATAATAGTTGCTTAATATCGTGGTTAAATTTCTTTTCAAATTCCAAACGAGCCCATTTTATGCAATCATCGAAATTTTCGGGTTTGTTATTCAAAGAATCATTAATAGATTCCAAAATACCTTTAACATCACCTGTTTGTTTCATAGTTTGCTCGATAAAGTTATCTTGAGTCAAATACATGTTCACATTTTCGGCAGCATCGGAGAAGTAACCTTGGAATAACGATTTAGCCCAGGCTATGGTATGATCAATCTTACTTGGGAAAGAACGTAAAGTACACAATGGGATGGACTTTTCTGGAGGATCTCTAGAAGAAGAATACGATTCAGTTAGTCTTGGGATAACGACTTGTGTATTACCCTTAGTACCTAAAGTACCTGATTCTAACAAAGGTTTACCGTAGAAGACACAACGACGATCTACATACGTACGGGCATCCACATTATCCAAAGCATTGGTGACGAAATCTAACGATTGCCAAAATGAATCATCAAAGATATCTTCAGTTTCGGTACCTACTTTATCAATCTTAGGTGTGATCTTTCCTGCCAAATGTCTATTCATTGCAATAACGGATTCTGCAGCCACTTCGGACTTGTTTCTTCCAACATCTTTGGATCTAAATAGGAATTGTCTGTTTAAATTGGATTTCTCAATAGAATCGTTATCAGTAACGATAATTCCTCCTCTCTCACCAGAACCAAGACCCATTAAAGCCCAATTCTTTAACATTTCACAACCAATGGCACCCGAACCAACAAGGAAAACTTTAGAATTAGCCACCTTTTTTTGGAAATCAGCACCGAAGACAGCAATTTGGTTATCATAACGAGACCCAATTGGTGCTGTAGTGGCTTCATTTCTTGGAAACTCCTTTGGATCAGGCAAAGATTCTAAAGAGTCGAAATACATGTACTGTTTCAACGGAGTAAATTTGCCAGAACATGCTTTCAACACTTCTTGGGCAACAAGACCACCGAAAAAGGCCACAACACCTGGAATGTCACCTCTGGCTTGATAGGATAATTCCTTGATCAACTTTTCATTGACTGGAGAATCGCCAAGGACATTTGGTTGCTGTGCAGCCAAGTCAGAGACCAATTTGACTAATTCATTAGCATCTTCTTCGTTCATTGGTCTTGGTAATTGACCATTATGTTTTATGGCAAAATAATGTAAAGCTTGGAAACCTAAATGCAATTGACCACTCCTATCAAATTTGGCAAAATCTGAGAAGATAAATTCTGGGTTAGAGATAGAATCTTGTAAAGATTTGAAGGTCATTTTGATAGGCACTTTAACTTCAGTGAAAATACCACCTTTCTTGTAAGTACCATATTTTTCAACATTACCTATCCTGAATGCAAATGGCCCCAATACTTCTACTTTAAATAGTGTACCATCATTCAATTTTTCCAAGCCTTCTACTTCGGTGAACCTAACATACTTCCCATCTTCTAACCCATGTCTTGTATCATCTAACATGGTGACGGTTCCATCTGGCTCAATGTCAGAGACAATACCAGAGCGTGGTTCTTCACCTGTGGTATCTATCACGGTAAACTCATCACCAAAGTCCACAAAGACATTACCAAACAAACCTCTAGTCTCAGTAGATATGAATTTAATACCACGTTTGTGACAGTAATTATTCAATTTAATTTTATCTTCTAGAGACATGGTCTCAGTGGCCACAATGACTTGGAAGGGTTCCAATTGTCTCTCTTCTAAAATTGGTTCAAGGACAGAAATTGGCACATATGCATTTAATTCAGCTAATTTAATTTTGGAGACTTGATCTCTTGGTTTGCCTATATCGTCCTCAGTAAAGAAAAACTGTGTTGATAAATCTTCCAATTCGATAGGTTTGTTGTCTTGCAAAGTTAAGGATTTAACACCTGCTAACGCCACATTTTTAGCAATTTCAATACCTAACCCTTTTAACCCAATGATCAACACATTAGAGTTTTGCATTTTCAACATGGCTTCTTTACCAAGGACATAAAGTTGACGAGAGTAAAGACTTTCGTCAATCTGGTCGTCCTTGACGTTATTTGTCATTATAGATGAACTCATGTTGATAGTTTGTTTGTTTGTTTGTTTTTTTCCCTTGTGTTAAAATTTTATATTGTAAGAATATATTTGTTTGTTTCGACTTACTATCTGGCTCTTTTCTAGTTTCTGTCACAAAGCAATAATCTAATCTAAACTAATCTAATCAAAACAAAACTAAATAAAAATAGACAAAAAGTTCTTTTTTGAAAGATAATACTCTACAGAAGAACAAATAGTCTACCACTAATAGTATATTGAAATATGTATATATCTATGTGTACACTCAATGGGGAGTACTATACCATGGAGATGTATAATAGATACATATCTGTAGTGCCCCCCCCCCCACACACACAACTGGTTTCAAACTTCCTCTTTCACTTCCAAGGAATGATTACTAAGAAGGATAATATTAAATTCAAAAAAAAAAAAAAAGACTATGTGACAAAGTGGGAAATTTTCACTGTGGACAGAAAAATTGGAAAATAAACAAAAATCAAATCCAAACAAAAAAAGTAAGAAGGAAAAAAACCCTAAAAATTCGTATAATATGATGTTAGGGTATTCATATTTTTGTTCTTTTTTTTACTCTTTTTTTCCCCCTCACTACGATAAAAGCCCTATTCAACGAAACTGATAGATGTCTTTCTACATAGATAACGATACAAACAGGACGATCTGTACCGAAACTACTCTTTTGTAAGGCTTGAACAGTATACATCAAGTACAGTTGAAAAGATCAAGTTAGTAATAATAAGAAAAAAAAAAACAAAGCAAGATAAGACTATCAAGAAGTAAGTTAATAGTTTTTTTTTTTTTTTTTTTTTTTGAAAAACCGACTTTCTTCCAGATCAGTGACAACGTCCAAGCTCTACTAAAACTGGACAATTTAAAGATAATATCAACACTCTCCTGAATTCTCTGTAATGCTCAGGTTCAGTTGTCCCTATCTTAGAAATTCATCATATTTTGGAAGAAAATATATAATCTAAATGCAATTGAACAGTATCAAAAAAATAAATAAATAAATGAATAAATAAAACAAAGAAAAGAGTCCCATAAAGAATAGGAATAAAACGGGAAGTACATGGAAAGAAAAAAATTGTGCATTCACAAAATCACCTTTCCATCACTTAGCATAGTCCCAAATTGAGACTATCGTTTGTTTTCGAGGGGAAAGAAGTCACTGTACTCCATCCAGAAACCAATGCTGGACACAGAGAACGGTAAACCATCACTTTCAAACCCAACAGAATGATTCTTTCCATCACTCTTTATATACAAATTTGTGTTTGTATGGAAACGAACAAAAAATATAGAAAAAAAAAAAGTGAACAATAGACCGTTAACGATATTAAGCCGGTGTATGGGTTTATAACAGGCTGTTTCTTTTTTTTTTTTGTTTCTTTTTGTTTTTGCATTTCCTATTTGAGTCTATAGACAGTGGTTTGCTACAAGTTATAAACATCTTAGATGGATAGAATGATATTTAACTTTGAATATCTTGGTCAGTAGTTTATACGTTCAATACATGTAGATAATTTTTTTTTTTGCTATATACTGCTCAGTATTCTACAGGAAGCGCAGGAGACGCAGGGCGGAAGGGGAAATAAAGATACGCAGGTTTATCAATACTACACGATGAAACCAAACTTTTTTCCCCCTCATTCCTCTATTCTTCATTATATAGGCCTTCTTGTGCTTCTCTTTCCAAACGTGCTTCAATTTCTTTTAATTCCTGTTCACGAGCAAGTAACTCTTGTCGTTTTAATAACAATTCCTGTTGAACTCGTTCCTCAAACGCCTTCAATCTTTCCTCTTCTAATCTGATTTGCTCTTCACGAGCCAAGTATGTATCGTTGTCATTCATATGAACATCGTATCCGGATTGATATTTGTTTGATTGTCCCAATATTTGTTTGCTTTGTTCACCGTCAAAATGTTGATCCGTTGGTGTGTTTATATTACTATTACTGGTTGCAGACTTGCTGGTGACGCCTAACCCAACCACTTGATTACTACTGCCCTTTAATTTTGAATCCATAATAGTCGAAACATTTCTACCTCCCGATAAAGCCTCAGTTCTATAATTCTCATATAATATTTCATGAGTATATTCTTTTAGATCATGCAGATGAGATATTAATAAAGTGTTTCTCAATATCACAAAATCTGAGAAATTTGTATCCTCTACATCGATTGTACCCCAGTTATATCTTCTACCACGTATTGTAGTCTTTGTCTCGCTGTCTTCGAAGACATCATTAGAACCTATTATTGACAACGGAATCAAAGAACGCAAATATATGTTTGTTTCATAATCCTCTTGAGATATTTCATCCTCATCGAATGGGAAGTCATAGATCGGCAAATTAAATCTGTTAATATCTTCTTGGATCAACCGCTTATTCATCCTCAATTCTTCCCTGGTTAAAGAATCCGCTTTACAGATAACTGGAATGATATTAACTAATGTCCCCAGTTGTCTAATAAATTCCACATCCATCTCTTTGAGTCCATGACCTGTTGGCTGGATCAAATATACACACACGTGGACTCTGCCATCTTTGAATCTCGGGTTTCTTCTCACACGACTCTCTTCCAGTAAAATTTCATCGTATTGATGACGGATATAATCAGATATGATTTCAAAAGACGATGTGTTATCTAAGGACAAACCGAACCCTGGTGTGTCAATGATATTCAGTTGAATCTTCACACCTTCGTCGTCTTCCAGTTCTACAGTTTCTTCTCTTAATTGCAAATCTATCTCTGTGGAAGTGTCAGTTGGTAAAAGGATACTAGTGGAGGTGTCGACCACTTGTTGTCCGCATAGCGTGTTGATAAAAGTGGATCTACCAGATCCAGACTGACCTACCACCATCACAGTGAAATTGATACCTCTTTTCAAATGTTTCCTTTTCCGTAAAACAGACGACGCTTCAATGATACCTGACATACTTCTTTCTTATGTTTGTTTTGTTTTGTTTTGTTGTTTCTTTCTCTGATTTTTATTCACTACTGTTTTTTTTGTTCGAACCTTCGATCCTGGCCACTTGTATGTACAAAGATAATAAATTTAACAAGTTACCATTAGAGTAAAACTAACACAGCAAGAACTGTGTTAATTTTAAACACATTGATCTTCATGTTAATAAATGGTTATTATTGTTGTTTTGTCTCTCTTTTTCCATTTTTTTTGTTTTTTTGATTTTTTGGGGCCTTCTTCTCGAACTCTCTAAAGGAATTTAAAAATTTTGAGATTTTCGGTTTTTTCTTTTTTTTTTTTTTTGTTAGAGAAAAATACGGAAAAGTGTCGGAATAAAAGCCGCACAGCAGTCAATCCAGTACCCTGGCGGAATCGCCTTATTCCGTAAAGCAATCGGAATGTAACTTCCGCCATTTGCCAAACAAAAAGACTGTTCACAGGGAAATTTTCGAGTGTAATTTTCTCTTTTATAGCAAAGAATAAATTAGCGATTGCATCTATTGCACTTTTAAATTTCCAGAATGATGTAACCACTAGAGGACAAACTTGACACAGTAAAAAAAGTAAATAAAATTAAATTTCAAACAAAACATTAAAAAAAAACATAAAAGAAACAAAAAGCAGTGTACAATAAAGCAAATATAATTAATTTTGCAATCTTCTAATATGTTCTTCCATAGGGACAAGTAAAAACAAAACATTCAATTCTACATTTATTTCAAAGGACCATGTTATTAACGTTGGAGGTCCATCGTCGCCAACAAATATTTTGTTCCGATTAGTATCTTAATTTACTTACTTGGTGAAGAAGGGTTTATATCTATAACACCTGGCACTATCATCACGATATTTCACTTCCACAGTTGAAAGATTCAGTCATTTTTATACCCTCCCCCAATGGCTGTACCACCGACCAGCAAAAAAGGCATGGCAATCACAGAAATTAGAACACTCGATAACAAGAAGTGTTTTCCCGGATTGTTAACCCGCCTAATTGCGGACTAGATTCCACCACTAGGCGACACCAGTCCCAATCCCGCACGGGTTGGCGGAAACATGCAGAATCCGCTTCCCTTTGATACCTGAGACCTGGGCTTGTTAGGACCTAGAACCAAAAAAAAAAAAAATAGTCTATCCAAAATTGGCGCTGCACAAATTGAAAAAGAGAAAGGAAAATCGGATCTTTTCCGAAGATACGGAATGTGGAAGGAATTTGGAAACCGAGGGTAATCCCGTCAAAAAAAAAACATATTACAAGAGACTCTTATGAATGAGAGAAAAATGGACACGAGCAATTTTTTTCTTTTTTTAAAAGTGAGATACAATGACTAATTTATTTACATTTTTTGGTATCCTGCACCATACACACTGCCATATATTCAAGACTCATTCAATTTCAACACAACCATTTAAAAGTGGACATAACGTATATTTTTGGTAACTTATCCCTTCCTCTAAATTCCACACAAGCAGACAAACAGGTAAATAAGCAATACAATAAAAGAAAAAAAAATGGTGCAAAAGCATGTTGTTATGATCGACAATTACGATTCCTTTACCTGGAATATCTATGAATACTTATGTCAAGAAGGTGCAAAAGTTAGTGTCTATCGTAATGATAAAATTACTGTAGATGAAGTGGCCTCACTGAACCCAGACATAATTTTGATCTCGCCAGGTCCTGGTGCCCCAGCTACAGATTCGGGGATCTCTAAAGATTGTATCAGTTACTTCGCTGGTAAGATTCCAGTCTTCGGTGTCTGCATGGGTCAACAATGTATGTATGAAGTCTTTGGTGGTAAAGTAGGCTTTGCAGGTGAAATTGTTCACGGTAAAACATCTCCTATAACACACGATAATAAAGGGTTTTTCAAAAATGTTCCACAGGGGATCTTAGTCACTAGGTATCATTCCTTGGCTGGGACTAAAGATACTTTACCTGATGTATTGGAAGTCACTGCAAAAACCGAGAGTGGTGTTATTATGGGTGTTAGACACAAGAAGTACACTGTGGAAGGTGTCCAATTCCATCCAGAGTCCATTTTGACTGAAGAAGGTCATTTAATGATCAGAAATATTTTAAATGTTACTGGTGGCACATGGGAAGAAAACAGTTCTAATCTTAATAATACAACAACTAGTATAAGCGCTAATGGTTCCTCAATCTTAGATCGTATCTACAACAAAAGAAAAGAAGACGTTAAAAGACAAATGGAGACCCCAGGTTTTACATATAAAGATATGGAAGTGTCCTTTAAGTTAGGGTTGGCTCCAACTGTTCAGAATTTTGCAGATAGATTAATGAAATCAAACAAGAGAGCTGTCGTCCTTTCTGAAATTAAACGTGCCTCACCTTCAAAGGGGGATATTAATCTCGAGGTAATCGCCTCAGAACAAGGTCTGAAATATGCACAAGCTGGTGCTTCTGCTATCTCAATCTTAACTGAACCACATTGGTTTAAGGGCCACTTACAAGATTTGATTAATGTAAGAAAAGTCCTAGATTTAGAATATAAAGACAGACCAGAAGATAGACCATGTGTATTACGGAAAGAATTTATATTCTCTAAATATCAAATCTTGGAAGCTAGATTGGCTGGTGCTGATACTGTATTGTTGATTGTCAAAATGTTGACTCAAGATGAATTGAAAGAATTATATGTTTTTGCCACCAAAGAGATGGGCATGGAACCATTAGTCGAAGTTAACTGCAAAGAAGAATTAGATCGGGCTTTGGAGATTGGTGCTAAAGTGATTGGTGTCAACAACAGAGATTTGCATTCCTTTAATGTTGATCTGAATACAACTAGCAAATTAGTGGATTCAACTCCAAAGGACACAGTATTAATAGCCTTATCTGGTATTTTATCTCCAAAAGATGCCGATATGTATAAAGCACAGGGCGTTCGTGGATTCCTGGTAGGTGAAGCCTTAATGAGGACAAATGATGTGAAACAATTTATCCAAGATTTATGTAATTAAGTAAATATTAGTTAATAATATATTTATTTTTTTATTCTATATAGACTTCGTATTATTACTATTAACCTTAATATAACACGCACTAATATTTTCTAAATATTCTTCTGTATAGACTGGAAAAAAATTACTTGATTTCTTTGGTCAAGTTAAATGGAAAATAAGAAATTTATTTAGATATAACAAATATAAAATCAATACACAGAATACAGTACAACAAATAACACATCAAAACATTAAATAATAAAACAGATGCATAAATTTTACATACATAACATATACATAATCCTGTTCAAACAGTTAAAAAGATCAAAAATCGAAAAAAAAAATAAAACGCTTAAACTTTTAAAATCAAAAAAACACTACTAAAATTATGGTAAAGGTAAATGATCATAACAACAAGAGCATATAAAGAACAGACTTATTCCCTCTTGGAAGAAACTGGTTTCATGTACTTGTTGCTTGGAATAAACTTGAAATTGTTTGATTTGTTACCTTTATCCTTATATGGAGTATTTGATTCCAAGAAACCAACATCAACAAGTCTTGGCCAATTAACATATTGCATCCCATTTTGGAAAATCTCCTTTAATGATAAAATTACTGCCACTAAAGAACCTAAGAAAAATAGTAGATTCTTCTTACTAGTAAAATAATTCTTTGGGAAAAACACTGTGGCTAATAAGACTGTAAGAGCAGCATAAAAGATGGTTGGTAGAACTTGAGTTAAGAATGGTCGTTTATCAGTAAATGGAGATGTCATTGTGAATTCATATGGTCTAAAATTACCAAGGAACAAATCATAAGAATCTTGTCTGGGACCATCTGTCAAATTATTTTGATAATATCTAGATGCTGAATTGACAAAATCATTAAACGCACCAATGTATGTACGTTTACCTGTTCTGGTGAAATCTGTCTTTAAAGCACCAGTTCCTGAATATGAGATACTAACAGCATCAGCATTGTCAGCCCAAAGATTTTGAAATATTGATAATAAAGATTTATCAGATTCCCAAAGGTGACCGTTAGAAATTACTTTAGAGACTTCGAATTCACGTTGTAAGATCCAATGTGCCAAAACAGATTGCACAACGTTAGTTCTATCTAAACAATCCATACAATTAGTTCTAACTGTCGAAGATTGGTTACTAACAACTCTGATTGTTGTAGTTCCATTGGTGTCTACAATTTTATGGAAAAAGTCATTATTTGATAAACCCATTTCAGATAATTGGTCAATCAATAATTTGACTCTATGCCATTGCATCTTACGACATTCATGATGGAAGTCAAAGTAAACGTAATGTAATCTGGGGTTATTTAATTGATCGACAGCATTTTCATACGCCTGTTTAACAGGTAGCTCGTGTCCCTTTTGATTAACCAAATTAACCAAATAATTATCACCATACAATTCAACTTGTTGATCAAAATGTTTCTGTGTGGCTTCCAAAGTGGAGTTATCACCCAAAACTAAATTTGGTTTATATTTTAAATTATTAATTTCCGCCCAATAGACTGGTACAGAACCTCTTGTTTGTAAGAATGAGAAGACATCAATGGTAGAATCCTTTTTATTTTGGACAACTAAAATTTGTTCGTTTTCATTATAGTTCCCAACATTGCCATCGTTGTCTACACCACGACGGAAATACCTAGTACCTGCTCTAAATCTACTACGTCTTGTAATCAAACCAATAGCAATTGGCGTATTGTTGAAAACAGTGTCAAGAACTTTAGCATATCCATAGATCACAGGTTGAATGAATCTGCCAATTGATTTATCTGTTAATGCAGCAGATCTTAAATCTTCAGTTATATAATAGTTCCAAAAGAACCTAGTATCTACGTTGTTCCAATGATATGAAGTAATATTCCCTAAATTTTCATTTCTCTGTAAAGAATTGGTCAAATCATAAGTATATGAGAAATATAGGGTAGCATTATTCATCTGAGTTTCCAAAAGTTTCAAATATTCCACGTCATCAGAATCAATTAAACTGTTAGTGGATTTGATTGGGATTATAGAATGTTGGGCCACTTTATAAATGATGTGGCCGCCATTCAATCTCCCAGTCTCCTCCACAGTGTTTGCAATAATAGCATATTTATTTAATTTAAGTTGGATAAAACCTAATAAAGCTGCAATCTTGGTGATATTTGCTTGAATTGGGAAATCCTCAGTTGGAATGGATTCAACTGTTTGACTTTGTGCGTTCACTAGAATCGTATTTTCTTTATCTGGCGATGCACCTAATATAGCAGTTTTGAAATATAACCCTTCTGGAGTTTGAACAAAGAGTAAGGGACAGGACATTTTGGAACAGAACAAAATAGATTAAAAAAAAAATATGAAGGCAGTAGTATTAAGATGACAACCTCGAAAAAGACAGGTTTGTAATAGCTCCTTCCACCTTCTTCTCTATCTATCAAATTGTTTGGAGAAGTTTCAAAGGAATGAAAACACAAGAATAAACAAACAAGGAGACTAAAAATAGAAATAAAACAAGCACTTTGAATACAGATAAGCAGATCTTCTTGCAACATATTGCTCTAAATATCACGTAGGGAACATGTAGTTTATACCTGCCCCAATGTTTTACTCTGTCACTCACCCATAATACTCTAGCAATCTCTCTTCTCTGTGTGTTTGTCAGTTCTTCGCTCGAGCATCTTTCTCAGGAACGAGGGAGCAATGAAACAAACAGACAAAAAAAAGAAACGAGAAACTGCGATCACAGAAAGCTTAGATTAAATAAAAAGAAGAAGAAGAAGTTAAGTAGGGAAAGAAACATTCGAATTTGGTAAGACTGGCCTTTGTTTAGCAGGTGAGCTGTTAAATCGAGTCCCATTGTTAACTATTAACATACCATTCTAATTAACTGGGATTTTATAGTTTATAAGAGACTGAAACTACTTATTCCCATACAAGTTAGGAGAACAATATGCTGTCACAATATCAATTAAGTTCCATCTTGAGAGGACATACCCAGGATGTGAAAGATTTGGTAACCATAGACAACAATAAAATTGCTAGTGTTTCTAGGGATGGGGATGTCAGAGTCTGGAGTAAAGATGGGTCAGATAATGGAAGTGATCCTTGGGAAAGTACGACAATCTATTCAAACTCACACTTTCTAAATAGTATCTGTTATGATAAGAATAATAAAGTCCTCTTTTATGGTGGCAAAGATTGTTTGATTAATGGACATTCCATTTTTGCCACTCTAGGTGAAACCTCTGAACCTTTATACACATTTGTAGGGCATAGCTCAAATGTTTGTTCTTTAAATATATATGAAAATGAATTGATTAGTGGTAGTTGGGATGCAACTGCAAAGATTTGGTCTAACGGTGTCTGTAAGTATACATTATCTGGCCATAGAGGTCCAGTCTGGGGTGCCAAAATCTTGCCTGGTAATAATAACCATTTCATTACTGTAGCTGCTGACAAAATTATACGTCTTTGGGAAACTGATTCAATCTTAAAAGAATTTAAAAATATTCACAATGATGTAATAAGAGATGTGGAGATTTTGAATGATGAAGGTACATTGTTTGCTACGTGTTCTAATGATTCTACAATAAAGATTTTTGATTTTACCGGGAATATAATACATGTATTAGAAGGTCATGAAAGTTTTGTTTATAAAATTAAATTCAATAAAGATACAAACCAATTGATTAGTTGTGGTGAAGATAGATCTTTAAGGATTTGGAATCTGGATATTAAAAACAATTATAAACCATCAATCATTCAAGTTATAAGATTACCTGCAATATCTTTATGGTGTTGCGACTTCTTACCTGATGGTGACATTGTGGTCGGTTCAAGTGATAATAATATTTATATTTTTACAAAGAATGAATTACGTCTTGCACCAAAACAAGAGATGGAAACTTTTCAAAAAGATGTTGAGAGTACTGCATTAAATTCAACTACTATGGGGTTTGATGAATCTAAGATTTCACCTTATGATATATTACAGACAAAAGGCCATAAAGAGGGTCATTTGGTCGTCGTCAGAGCGCCCACTGGTGTCCTGGAAGCACATCAATATTCAAATGAATCTTGGACTAAAGTGGGAGATGTAGTTGGATCATCTAGTGTAGGCAGTGATAAGAAGAAGGAATATGAAGGTAAGATGTACGATTATATCTTTGATGTTGATATTGAAGAAGGGAAACCACCTCTAAAATTAGCTCTAAATGTGACTGATAATCCATATGATGTAGCTGATAACTTTATTATAAGACATGAGTTACCATCAGACTATAGAGAACAGATAGTTCAATTTATTATTAAGAATGCTACAGGTATCACACTAGACAATGTTCAGGCTACCTCCAATCAGTCTACTGTCTCATCCCAGTCAACCTATATTCACAATCAAATGAAAGTTTTGCCTGTAAAGACTTATTTGACTATGAAATCTTGTAAGACGGAGAGTATCTTCAATGGTATTGTGAAATTAAATATAAAAGAAAAAACTTTCAATGATGAGGATCTAGCCCTCATTGGAACATCACTAGAAAATCCAAACGATAACTATGAAATATTATACGACATCGCCAAAAAAATTTTTAGTTCCTGGACCAACAAATTACCATCATTTGATATTATCAGATTAATAGTAGATAAATTACCAGACTCTAATAATATCCTTGATTATATCAAAGAAGGGTTGGATAATAAAGATATTAATATCACGATGCTTACAGTACGTATCTTAGTCAATTGTTTTAATAATAAAGCATGGGGTATTAAATTGATGTCAAGTTCTGATGTCTATAAGTCTGTCTTTGAAACAATCGACACTGTATACCCAGGTGCAACATTACGTCAATTGCAGACACTAGGCATCTCTGTTGCCACACTTTTATTAAATTATTCAAGTTTGGTGGTACAAGACAATGCCGATCCAAAAAGTGTAGATATTGTACCGGTCTTAGCAGATGCTATTAACAACAAATATGGTGTCTTAGAGGAATATCAAACATCAGAAGAAGCTGCTTATAGGTTAACTGTGGCATATGGGAATTTATCTACTGTAGAGCCTACATTAAGACAATTTTCCAAATCTGTTGTATGGCTAAATCAAATAAGAAGAAGATACAGTAATATTCCTAGATTCAATGACATTTTCAAAGATTTAGAAATTGCATGAAGTGTTTGTATTTTTATTTATGCCACATATGCCCTACTTTTCATGATCTTTTACTAATTGATACACTGTGTTGTTCACAGTTTTCTTTATATAAAAAAACTTCCTTTAAAGGGGATACCTAGAGCTAGGAACATTCCGTCTTATTTGGGTAGCAAACATCTTTATACCAGTACATATATACCTACATATTCACACTTACATAATGCAGTTATCTATGCAGTCTTCGAACCCATTCATTGCTTCTCACCTGTGTCATAATAATGTTCTCTCTGTCATGGATTGCTTCCTCAGAGAGTGAAAATTCAAGAGATGCAGTAGGCAGAGTGAAAAAAAAAAAAAAAAAAAGAAAATAGATTAAAAGTAATAAACCCTAAACAAAACACTTACAGAATTGGGTAACGTAACGTATCTATCTATTTTACTTCAAAAGCAATTACCACCGCATAGAACGATAACAAGACTCATAAAGTTGCATACTTATTTGGTCCTCCTATTTTATTAGTACGTGCATCCCATTGATAGTGTCACATAGTACGTACAATAACTGAAGCAACCACAACACCTACATTATTAACCCCTATATTAGTATAAAATGGATCAGGCTTTACAATCAGTATGACTTCAAATCTTTTAAGAAATGACAAATAAACAATCTGCCACTTAACACAACATTAGAGTATCTCATATTACTAACATACTTATGATTATGATGCAATCTAGGATTTTGAAATGCCGTCTCATTTTCCAATTCTATTATTTTATTTATATAGGAACGACTAACAGATGAACCAAAACATCATACTACAGTATGTAATCTTCTAAATGCTTTCCTTTCAGGTACCATAACCGTGGGTTTTTCATACGATATACCTATAATCGAAAAATTCTATTATAAGTAACTTAAGAGAAATATATTAAGCCCATAGTTCCAAAAATATTAGTTCTTTACTATTTTGTTCGAATATATTATGATTACTAACTTTTCCTCCAAACTTTTTTATATGTCACAGAGATACCGTCGAAGAGATTTAAGAGCTGACATTTTAGGGTCTCGTCTTGATAAACCATCTCCACCACCCCCAAAATATAAGGTTAAAATGCTACATATCCCATTAAACGTGTCAGATTATACACTTGATGATTTAGTGAAAGAATTTGGTCATAAGCCACTCTATTCTAAAGTCTTTGATAGCAAGGAAGATAGAACTTTTATCATAGAATTTGAGAATCTGGATATCATGAATGACTTTGTCAGTAAATATAATGGTTATGAGATTGAAGAAAATTGTAAAGTTATTGTGGAAGTGTTTCAACAGAAATCCAGGAAACAGAAAGGTAGATTATCCAGAGGTGATACATCTCATTATGGTAGTCATTATAACAGAACATCTCAAGGTCAAGGCCGCCGTGGTACATCAAAATCAGCTTCTAGAAGACAGACCCAAAAAAGGCCCACTTTAGAAGAACTTGATGCTCAATTGGAAGCATATATGAATAGTGGTTCTAACACTACGGCTACACAAGAAAATTCTCACCAAGTTCAACAGCAATCTGCAACTGAGAACTGAACTAGTAAGATATTGGAACCGGTAGCTGATATATATATATTAGTACACAATTAAATATATAAATGTAGAAACATAAACATATATAACGATATTCTCGACACATTTTGATGCATTTTCTATCAGTCTGGAGTCCATCAGTGTTACCACTCAACTTGGGTGTTTGGCTAAAACTTTGAAAAACCAGAATGACTCAAAATCTTTATTTCATTTTTTAGGTTTTCAAGATCTTTAAGGAGGATGAATCACTTAACATTTGAAATGGTAAGATAGTGATATCATTGTGTCGTATGCTGCCCTCCTATATATACATAAAGACAAGTGTAGGCTTCATCTTTATACATTTACAACACTATGACAGTTATCGACAAAAAGAAAAATTTAATTCGAATAGCTATCGATCGTGGGGGGACTTTCACAGATGTTATCGCTAATCCTGGTTCAGGAAAACCAGAAGACGATTTGGTGATCAAGTTACTTTCGGTTGATCCTAAAAACTATAAAGATGCCCCCTTAGAAGGTATTAGAAGAGTTTTAGAAAAATTTGAAAATAAAAGTATCCCTCGTAATGTACCTTTAGACATTTCAAACGTTGCATCTATTAGAATGGGGACCACATTAGCGACTAATTGTGCATTAGAGAGGACTGGTGAACGTTGTGCTTTATTGATAACTAAGGGGTTTAAGGATGCCTTATTGATTGGCGATCAAACCAGACCAGATATCTTCGATTTGAACATCAAAAAATGTAAACCCTTATATGAAATTGTTGCTGAAGTCGATGAAAGAGTTACCCTAGAAGATTACACAGAACAACTTCCATTTAAGAAATCAGTAGTTTCCAACGAGAAAAATATCGTAACAGGCAGGAGTGGTGAAGTTGTACGTATATTAAAGGAACTAGATGTGGAACCTGTCAGAAATATACTATTGGATATATATAACAAAGGGATTAGATCAATTGCTATATCTTTTCTTCATTCTTATACATATCCAGAACATGAATTGTTAGCAGGCAAAATTGCTAAGGAGGTCGGTTTTAAGCATGTGTCTCTATCGTGCAAAACTTCCCCTATGATCAAATTTTTACCAAGAGCCCATAGTTCTGTAGCAGATGCTTATTTAACTCCTGTGATTAAAGAGTACTTGGACAGCATATTTAATGGTTTAACTAATTGGGAAAATACCAGTGTTCAATTTATGCAATCTGATGGTGGATTAGTAGATAGAAACAAGTTTTCTGGTTTAAAATCTATTTTATCAGGCCCTGCAGGTGGTGTGGTAGGCTACTCAACTACTTGCTATGATAAGACTAACAATATTCCTTTGATTGGTTTTGATATGGGGGGTACATCAACTGATGTTAGCAGATTTGGAGATAACAAGTTGGAACATGTCTTCGAAACCACCACAGCAGGAATAATCATTCAATCACCACAATTAGATATTAACACTGTTGCAGCTGGGGGTAGTTCCATACTTTCATGGGAAAATGGTATGTTTAAAGTTGGCCCAGGTTCCGCAACAGCTGATCCAGGTCCTGCGGCCTATAGAAAAGGTGGGCCATTGACTATCACAGATGCCAATCTATTTTTGGGTAGATTGGTTCCTGAGTTTTTCCCTAAAATATTTGGTCCAAATGAAGATGAATCATTAGATTTAGAGACAACTACCAAATTATTCAATGAAATCACAGCTATAATTAATAAAGACCTGAATTCAAATTTTACCCCTGAAGAGGTTGCATATGGCTTCATTAATGTTGCTAATGAAGTGATGGCTAGACCCATCAGAGCGATCACAGAAGCTAAGGGTCATATTGTATCAGATCATTATTTAATCACTTTTGGTGGTGCTGGTGGACAACATGCTGTTGCTGTTGCTGAAGCTCTAGGTATTAAGACTGTTATCGCTCATAGATATTCCTCTATTTTATCTGCTTATGGTATATATTTAGCTGATGTGGTAGAAGAAAGACAAGAACCATGCTCATATGTTTTAGGTTCATCAGAAACTACGTTATCTATTAGAGACAAATTCAACAAATTAACTAATGATTGTATATCTGAATTGGTTAGGCAAGGGTTTTCTTTAGAAGGTATAGAAGTACAAAGATACTTAAATTTAAGATATGAAGCTACTGAAACAGCTCTAATGATTATGGAAGAAGGAGAAAATTGTGATTTCAAATCACTTTTCTATGATAGTTACAAGAGAGAATTTGGATTCGCATTCGATAACAAAAACATAATTGTTGATGACATTAGAATAAGAACTATTGGAAAATCACATGTTCGTGAACAAACTTCAGTGGATGAAGAAATGAAAGCTATTAAGTCCTTCAACCCTGTCAATACATCCAAGGAGGCTAGTTTTTTCAAAGATGTTTATTTCAATGGTGGTTTTATACAAACTCCAGTTTACAGAATTGATAATATGAAAGTAGGAACGGTTGTCCCTGGCCCTGCTATATTAGCTGATGGTACCCAGACAAATATCATCCCACCAAACGCAGAGGCTACTATACTAAAAGCCCATATTTTTATTAATATAAAGAAAAAGAATATTTTAAAGGAAAGAAAGAAGGATAATTCTATTGATCCTATCATGTTATCTATTTTTAGCCATAGATTCATGGATATTGCTGAACAGATGGGAACACAGTTAAGAAAGACTTCGGTATCTACCAATGTTAAGGAAAGACTAGATTTTTCTTGTGCACTTTTTGACCAAAATGGTGGATTAGTTGCTAATGCACCACATGTACCTGTCCATTTAGGATCTATGTCCACATGTATTACAGCTCAAGCTAAATTGTGGAAAGGGAAATTAAAACCTGGTGATGTAATTATCACCAACCATCCAGATATTGGTGGAACTCATTTGCCAGATATTACTGTAATAACCCCAGCATTTTCCAAAAACGGTGAATTATTGTTTTATGTTGCTTCTAGAGCACACCATGCAGATATTGGTGGTATTCTACCAGGATCAATTCCTCCAAATTCTAAAGAATTGTATGAAGAGGGTGCTACCATATATTCTGAATTACTAATGAAGGATGGCATTTTCCAGGAGGATTTGGTATTCAAGTTGTTTGTTGAAGATCCTTCAAAATATCCAGGTTGTTCAGGAGCAAGAAGAATCAGTGACAATATTAGTGATTTAAAAGCTCAAGTTGCAGCTAATACAAAAGGTATTCAGCTAATTGAACAATTGGTTGAAACCTTTTCTTTTCCTACGATCTTGAAGTATATGGTGGCTATTCAAAATAATGCTTCAGAGACAATTAAGGAAATGTTAAAAAAGTTGGTATATCATTTTGGTTCAAATATATTTGTAGGTGAAGATTATATGGATGATGGTTCCGTTATTAAATTAAAAGTCACACTGGATGTGGATAATGAGAATTATGTTTTCGATTTTACTGGTACCTCTCCCCAAATATATGGGAATATTAATGCTCCAATTGCTATCACTAACTCCGCGATCTTGTATTCTTTAAGATGTCTTGTAGGAGAGGATATCCCACTAAATCAGGGTTGTTTAGAACCAATAACCATTATCATACCTAGCGGCTCAATCTTGAATCCAAATTGCGGTGCTGCGGTTGTAGGTGGAAATGTGTTGACATCTCAACGTGTTACAGATGTTATATTAAAAACGTTGAATGTCATGGCAGATTCTCAAGGTGATTGTAATAACTTTACTTTTGGTTGCGGAGACGTTATAGATCCAAAGACAGGTGAAATAACTAGAGGGTTTGGATACTATGAAACAATATGCGGAGGATCCGGTGCTGGTTGTGACTCCTGGATGGGGCCTGGGTGGAATGGCTGCGACGCGGTTCATACCAACATGACAAATACAAGAATGACCGACGTCGAAGTATTTGAAAGACGTTATCCAGTAATATTAAGAGAATTTTCGATAAGAAAAGGATCTGGTGGTGCTGGGAAATATACTGGTGGGAATGGGGTGATCCGAGATGTAGAATTTAGAATACCTGTAACTGCTTCTATATTGTCTGAAAGAAGGGCTATTGCTCCCCATGGATTACAAGGTGGTAGAGATGGTCAACGCGGACAAAACATATGGATAAGAAAGGATACGAATGCAGCCATTAATGTTGGTGGTAAGAATTCCTTCCAAGCTAAACCTGGAGATAGATTTATTATTATGACTCCAGGTGGTGGTGGTGTAGGTGAAGTGTAATTATTAAAGCCTTTCCCTTACTGTGACTGTATGATTTCATTTTTTTTACGTACAAATATATATGTGTACATTTATATAAATGAATTATTATAATTTTATAATGAATTAATCTATGTGACATTGCTTATTAAATAAAACCAATGTATGATTGGCGATTCCTCTTTTACTAGCCAATGTGATCACTCCATTATACTTAAATATCTTTTTCGCGATGGATTATTTAAGGATTGAAAAAAAAAACAAATAAAAAAACAAGTTATTTAATATGATTGAAATAAATATACGGTAATAGAAGTAGTAACAGCTATGACAAGGCATTGACTGAGATCAACAAAACAAGAAGGTCGAAGAAATTGTTTTTATGTAAATATATATATTTGATATTTTTTATTTGTATCACAGATGAGTTTTAAATCGATTCTTACAGGTATAGTAGGCTTAGGATCTGGATGTGGGTTAACTTATTATTACTTAAATAAAGACGACAGTGCAAGTTCCATTGCTAATACACCAATCAGTAATAATACCTCTTTAGTCCCATATAACAATTCAGTTCCTTCAAAGGGTAATAATTCTTCTGATCCCTCATTGCTTCAATTGAGTCCAAAGGAATTGTTTAAATATGGGTTCCCTGGTCCCATCCATGATATTGAAGATAGATACCAATACATTTCCTGCTACAACAGACAAACAAGAAATCCATACTGGGTTCTTGAACATATCACACCGGAATCATTAGCTTTGAAGAACGGTGATAGGAAAGGTTCCATCTTTAAAGAAGACGAAAGGATCCCAGAGATGTTCAGAGCCAGATTACAAGATTATTTTAGATCTGGCTACGACCGTGGCCATCAGGTGCCAGCTGCAGATGCCAAATTTTCACAAGATTCCATGGACCAAACGTTCTATTTGACTAACATCAGTCCTCAAGTAGGGGCCGGGTTTAACAGGGATTACTGGTCTCATTTTGAATATTTCTGTCGTCAACTGACTCAGAAATACAATAATGTAAGAATCATGACAGGTCCATTGTTTTTGCCTAAAAAGGACGAAAGAGATGGTAAGTTCAGAGTCACATACGAAGTTATTGGAAATCCACCAAACATTGCGGTTCCAACCCATTTCTTCAAATTGATAGTTGCAGAGAATCCTAGACAAAACCCAAAGAGTGACAAAGTCTCTGTTGCAGCCTTTGTTTTACCCAATGAGCCCATTTCAAACGAGACAAAGATAACGGATTTTGAAGTCCCAGTCAATGCATTGGAGAGAAGCACCGGATTGGAACTATTGAAAAACCTACCTAAAAACAAGACAATTCCATTATGTAAAGAAGTTAAGTGTCAGTTGGTTATTAGGGAGTTTAATGATAGTGTTAAATCATTACCATCAAAATAAAGAATTTTTTTTCTTTCCTAGATATTGATAGGGGATGTATAATAAATAGGTAAATAACAAAAAGATTTATTCTGTACATAAACATTTTTAATATGGATTGTAATTTATTTATTTATTTTTTTTTTTAGTTTAAGTTCTCTTGGAAAAATCTATGATATTATGTTCAATTGTTTTTTTTTGTAGAGGAGTAGCGGCTTGTATATTACTCATCCACTCCCCTTTTTACTTTCTTTTCTTTGATTGCACTTAAGAAACTTGATACAAAACTGATCATACTAAAGCTTAATCAGTGCTACTAGAAATGCATGATATAGAGAGGTACAAGAGGTATAAAAAAAAAAAACAGAGAGAAAGAAGAAGTAGGCACAACATACACATGTATTTTCTTTTTATGTATTTCTGAGACAACAGACCAGGTTGATGTTCTATATTATAAGGAAGATATAATTAAACCCTAGCTTAAAATATAGAAGGAAATTAAAAGACCAAGAATCTTCATCTTACACTTTTTTGCACACTTGCAGAGAACGCTATCTGTTTCTCGTAGTCTGAAATTAACAATCTGCTACTTTCATTCATCCAAAAATGGGAAATTACTGATTAGAGGAATCCACAACACAACACACACACACACACACACAGACAATTGGTTCGAAAATCTTCTAAACACAGATGACAATACGTATGAAGCCTATTTTTTTATAGTGCAGATATCTATTGTGCAGACACATGCAATAAAGAAGAGCGAAGAGCCGTTCTATTGTCCAGCCCAATCTATTAAGGGAGTAAGGAAATTCTTCAAAACAAACAAAACAAACAAAAAAAAATACTACCGCAACCGTAAAAGGAAAAAAGAATTAAAGGAAAATGTTGGAATAATTCTAACCCGACGACTAAAGAGTGTGGGAAAAAAACAAACAAACAAACAAACAAACAAACAAACAAAGAGAAAAAAAAAACACAGATCAAATTGTGATCACTCAATAATAATAGAAATAGCAGTAATAGAATTAAGAAGAAGAATTCGAGATTTCAATTTGTGAAGACAAAAAAAATGAGACTTTTTCCATTTTTGTATAGCCACTTTATATTGTTTTTGGTTTTCTGGAAAAACCCTGTGTTTTTTTTTTTGTTTTTGTTATGTTTTCCATTGAGGTGAATCTTTAGCAGCTTTATTGAAAAGAGGGGCAACAACAGCTTTATTTGTACGATAAACAAGTATTATTTTCCGAAGTACATGTTATACACAAAAGATTACTTTTCTTTTCCTATTTTTTTTTTTAAGTGGTTATGTTACAGATACAGGAAAAATAAATGAAGGACATATAGATATCGCTGCCAATTGCATTTATGAAGTTAACCGGAATTTTGCTGTACTAAATGATACTAAACTGTGTGTGTGTATGCATTGGTTGCTGTTCCACATATGGAGTCTCCAGTCGCCACGCCCTCATCAACTGGAGCTTACGTGAGCACTAAAAAAAAAAAAGAACTTGTACTTAAAAAAAAAAAAGGATTCTGAGAACGCAGCAAAGAATGTCTAGACTCCTTCCCCCTAAGTTCTTTAAAACAGGATTTTCCTCAAATTCAACGATTGGTTTCTCTCCAGAACAATAGAAATATATATTTCATGCAAACAGGAACGATTTTACGTTAAAGACTTACTCCGGTAGTAAACGGTGGGTGTTACCCTCTCTCTCTCTCCTTTTTTTCCATTTCTGTTTTTTTTTTTTTTTTTTTTGGCAAGGCGGGGAGGCCGTCCTCTTTCCAGTCGGTCTAGAAAAGAAACAAAAGGGATTCTAAAACAAAAAGTTCCAGAGCAAGATTATAATAGAGCGAATAATAGCTTCGAGGATTTCCTTGGGTATGGAAACAATAAACAAAAAACCTTTGTCCTAAACATCTGGATCTCTATTCACAATACGAGATCAAGTTTCGAAAATAGAAATAGATTACTTCAGATCTTTTGTTACACAAAGAAAATACGCTTGCGAATGTTTGGTACTTTTTATTTTTTAAAAGACAAAATTGAAGATCATCTATTTTAGGAATTTTGTTAGATAACACAGTACATACTTTGATTATTATTATCATTTTTTATTTGTTCTACATTAACACAATGATTTAAGATCTTTAGGTCGTATTGTTTTTTTTTTTTATTATTACTACCAAATTAATAATTTAATATTATCTCACTGATTCAACTCATATCTGTAAAAGGTTTTTTTTTCTAACCCCCTCTTCTTCCCTTCTCCTGGCTTTAAATCTTACTAATTTCCCATATCCTTGAAGGAAATGTCTTCATTCTAGAGTATATATAAATATTTGAAATGAAGGTTACTCCTGGAAGCAATGTCATAACTTCAAAAGAATTTGTCTACCTGGACAGTCCTATCCAATTTCCCTTTTTCCATTCACGGTTACTTTATGCATATACACCTTTACTTTTAAGCATAACTAATCAAGCAAAATCAAGCATTTAAAAAATAAAATGAATTTTATAGCAAATTTAACAAATAAACTGGGAAAATATCCACAAAAAAAAATCACTAAAAATTTAGTACATAGACGTTTTTATTAACATGCTATTTACAGTATTGTGGACCCTATTGGGTCTTTTTGTTACAAAAACTTCTTATGCGTTGGAAATCAGTGCTGATACTACTATAACTGATACAGCAACGTTTTCTGATGGTATCACGGTGGCATCAGGTGTTACCGTTACTATTGCATCTGCTTCCTCTTATTCCTTCGGTGGTCCAGTTGATGTCAAAGGTACTTTGAACATCGTCGGTGATTCGACAAATGGTTTAACAGGTTTGGGTTTTGCTAGTACTGTCACTATTGAAAATACTGGTAATTTAAACATCGAAAATATTAAACCCACTGGTGACGCTGCCAGTTATGTGATTGCCCCACAAAGCTTAAACAACGCCGGTACATTGACTCTATCTTTGTTGCCTAATCTGCCATCCGTTGACGGTTCATTCGGTTACAATTTCACTTTGGCGCCAACTGGTTCTTTTGTAAACACTGGTACAATCGACTATGATTCTGCCCACAAAGGTGGGTCATCTACTGGGTTTATCTACTTGGGTGCTATGACTAATAATGGTGTAATTACAACAGTAGGTTTCTCTGCTGTTTTAAGTTCAGGAAGTTATAATTATCCAGAGAGAAATTTATTTAAAGGGTATGTTATTAATAATCCAGTAGGTGGTACAGGTTCTATTGAAGGTAGTGATCGTGCTGTCTATGTTTTAGATACCAACAGTATTCCAAACCAAACTTATAAAGTAACCAATGCAGTTTATATTATTAATCCCGAAAATTTCCAAACTACAAAAAATTTTGACAATTATGTAGGGAGTATGTTTATTCTTTTGAATGTCAATTATAATGATTGGGTTAGCAATAACTATGGAAGTGATTCATCTGATTGGGGCATTTCTTTTGGTGCGTTTGATCATATTTATTACCTTGAAAAACAATGCCCTGGGTACAAGAATACCTATAGATCATCATTAATTACACGTCCATTTCTTAAATATCAAATAGGGGGGTTCTGCTATATGTTATTCAATTTGACACGGCATCTGAAGGAATCGTCTTGTTCCGGCCCACTTCCACAACAACCACCGTTACTGTACAAAGTGCAACAAGGGTCCAAATTGTATCAACGGAAGTGACATCAACAACCAATTCTTATGGTTGCACAATTCCTAACACTGTATATTTTGTAGGCGTGCCTCCTCTTTCTACATTCTATACAACAACAACAGCTTCTGTCACAGCTCCTGTCACATCTACTTATACTACTCTGACAGTACAGAATGGTTATGCTACTAGTAGAGTTGTTGTTGTTGTGATGACTCCACCTCCATCTACAATCTCTACTACTACCACAGGTTCCGTTGATGCTTTAACTACTACAACGTATACCACCACTACTACTGATGCTAGTGGCTCCTCTTCTCCAGAGGTAGTTGTGGTTGTCATTACCCCATCTCCATCTACGGTCTCTACCACCACTACTGGTACTGTCACCGCTCCAACCACTTCTACATACACCACAACTGTCACAGACAGTAATGGTTCCTCATCCCCAGAAGTAGTCATTGTTGTGATAACTCCATCTCCATCTACATTCTTTACTACTACTACTGGCACTGTCACTGCTCCAACCACCTCCACCTACACCACTACCGTTACAGACGGTAATGGCTCTTCTTCTCCAGAAGTAGTTGTTGTTGTCATTACCCCATCCGTATCTACCTCTGTCTCTGCATCTTCACCAGTCTCCGCTATCCACACCACATTAGCAGGTTCCGTCACTGCCCCAACTACATCCACCTACACAACTACAGTCACAGGCTCCGATGGGTCTACCACTGAACAAATTATTCTTGCGGTTATTACTCCATTTTCTTCTGCCTCTGCCTCTACTTCTGCCTCTGCATCTTCACCAGTCTCCGCTATCCACACCACATTAGCAGGTTCCGTCACTGCCCCAACTACATCCACCTACACAACTACAGTCACAGGCTCCGATGGGTCTGTCACTGAACAGACTGTGATTGCTGTTATAACTCCACGTTCTTCAGCATCTGCCTCTGCATCTGAATCCCCATCAGTTTCTGTCTCTGCATCTTCACCAGTCTCCGCTATCCACACCACATTAGCAGGCTCTGTCACTGCTCCAACTACATCTACCTACACAACTACAGTCACAGGCTCCGATGGGTCTGTCACTGAACAGACTGTGATTGCTGTTATTACTCCACCTCCATCTACAATATATACTACTGTAGGATGCACAGCATCAACCCCTTCTACATCTACTTATACAACAACAGTTGTCGGTACAGATGGTGCTGCAATTCAACAAATTGTAGTTGCTATATTGACTCCACAAGCAAAATCATCCGGAACGTCAGCAACCTCTAGTATGTCTAGTGCAATATACAGAAACTCTACTATTGTAGGAGGGTCCTCTTCAACAATGATGGCACATAGCTCTGTCACTGGCAGTTCACCGATTTCCCCAACTGATATAATTTCTCAAAGTAACTCTTTGCTTTCAAAGAGTAGAGATTCAAAGTCTATTATTGTTGCAAGCAACACTATAATTACATCTAGTAAAGTAGCATCTAACGTGATAGACACTAATTTACCTTCCGTAACCATGGGTTCCTTCGGTGAAACTTTATCTAAAGGTTTTGAGCAAGCTTCTGCTGCGGATAGAACTATGCCTACTAAGTCAAGTGATAAGGCTCAAAACAGCGCATCTGACAATTTAGCTAGTGCTACTGACTCTGGAGTCATAGCTTCAAAATCACAACTAACCTCATCTGTATCGCTAATGTCACAATCGATTCCTATTTCTTCCGAATCGGTCCACAATTCAGTCCATAATCAAATTACTACTTTGCTTGAGTCATATGAAGGTAGGGGTAGTACGCTGAACTTCAAATGGAGTTTACTTCATCTAATAACCGCCTTACTTTTCATGATTATTTAACTATAATTTTACATTGTATCCCTGATCAAATAATATACTAATCCTTACTAATATTCTCAAATGATAATTGAAGGGTGATACATGGTTTTTTTAATAATTTATCAATACTTTCTTTTATATAGGTTAAGTATACCTATTCATTCAATATGTAATATACTCATTTCTATAGTAATAAAAACTTATTAGAGACAATATAGCGATTCAATAATTTACGATGATGAAATAACATGTTATGTAGAATAAGTATTGCTTGTCAGTCACATGTATATGTCTGGTAATATACAATATAGAATTGACATATATATAAAGTCTCTTAATTTTATAAAGAAGAAAGAAGACAAAAATATTGATAAATATTAGACCTATATAAAGTGCAGATGTTTTATAAAGCATAAAACGTTTTAGAAATAAATGTTGATACTTGGAGACGTTACGAAAACATGAAGAAAAAAACCAAATATATAGAATAGCAAGTAACCAGACAAGAATAAGAATAAAATATATATAAGTTTCCGTATATATTAACTTGGTTAATTTTAATTTTAAGTCTAACAATATAGAGTAAGTTCATGGATTGCTAATATATTTTTGAAAGAAGTTGTATTATGGTACGGTGTTGCAAACTTTACTGTTTCAGGTGGAGATTCAAAATTTACTAATTCAATTAGAGAGAAGTTTGTTAGAAGGTAAGAAATTGTTACCAATATTCCAACATATAACAATTCACAAAGTCATAAACGTTCTAACACTCATTTTTTAAACCTAATATAGAATCACTATGTTAAAAGAAATGCTAAGATCTTTTTTTTTGTCTCAATATTATGTTTTTTTAGCGAAGAACATAAGAAGTTTTATGATAAAAATATTTAATCGACATATTAATTTTTGTATGTAAGGTATCTGCGCTGCATATTAGAGGTATAAGAAAGGCATTAACAAAAAAAGAGATAGTACTATAACTAGCCATGTAATCTATGACACCACAAATATGCTACTATAAGGGCCTGTTAATTACCAAATCGTGGATGCTATGTGAATTTTAAAAGCAGAGCTACTATCTCAACAACTATCATGTATCTCTCTAGTAAATCCATACTTAGTTGACATTTTTCAAATTATGAAATATCAAATATTAACAACACATGTTTTTATTTTAAAAAAATATATATACAATGTAGATTTAATCCTCAACAAAAATTCGTTCAGATAATAAATATATGTTAAAAGTTCTAATAGATTTTATGTATGTCGAGATGCTGTAATAATATATTTGCAGTATATTAGTATATATTAACCTTTGACCTTTTTCTACTTATCTACTAAACAATTTACAATTTTTATGACATGCAATTCTAACTTACAGAATACAGTTGATTAAATACCACGTTGTTCCTTTATAGAAATACTGTTAAACTTCTTAGTCACTTTGGATATTTACCAATTCTTATTATTATACAAAATTTATAGTTATGATATTCCATGTTTTTTTTAACTAAGAAATACAATATAAAATTATAACTAAGCTATAATACTTAGTTACAATTAGCCCTCACTTCCTGTGGAAGATGTTCAAGTGATCGTAGACTTAGAAGATCTTGCACCAATTATATTGCCATTCAACTAGTAAATATAACCGAATTGGGACTTCATATTATACTGATTTGCAAAGACATTATCAGTTATAGCAACCGGACTGTATACCATATTATTGGGTGCTTTCTTCCATACAAGCTGTTTGTATCATGTTGCCCAGGGGAATGGAATCAATTGTTTGGTAAGGATTATTACCTGTTTCGACGGGTATAGGGTATGTCCACCAATTGCTTTGATCGACCAATATATATTCCTTGTTATAGGCTTACTAAAAATTCTTCCTCTCAACATCGTCTTTGTTGTAATATAATGGCTTGTGAGTCATTTGCAAACCTGTGATGATTAGTATTAACGTTGACCTGATTTACAGTACGATCTATATCAGTAATAATCATTAACTACATAAATCTGAGTGGTTTTTCTTTAGTCGACAATGTGTACCTTACTTCGTTCGTTTCTTTTATGTTTCTGACGTTCTTTTTTGGAAGTGTCAGATAATTCTCTACCACCCAAGGTACTGTTTGTTAGCATAAAATTGTTTAGCGTTTATAGGTTGTAGTTTAGAAGTGGATGTAGGTGTAGTCTGTAGTGGATGGAAATGGGTCTTTGGACAAAGATAATTCTGGGGAATCGGGGATGGACGAATTAGATTTAGCTGATGGTTCATCAGATTGGGCTGTAGAGTCATCGATAGGTGTTAGAGGTAGTTGTGACAAATCACTTATATCGATAGGAGTCACTGGTTCCTCCTGTTCTGGTGATGCTGAGTCTGTATGTGAATGTTCTAGTGAGTGATCATTTGCGTGGGAGTTTCGTTGTTCTCGACATTTTGGATCAATATTTAAGTCAGCTTCAGCAGTATTTTGAACATAAAGATTGTCATTGAGATCAGAATCTTTTTCAAAGGATGAAGAAGAAGAAGAAGAATTGATGTTTTGGTATTCTATTGATGAAGAGTCGTTATTTTCATTTTCAACTTCTCCATTAGCGAAATTTGGATTTTCATGATTGGAAAGAAATGAATAGATAAAGTCGTCAAAAATGAAATCGTTGTAAATCTTCATCATTGTTTACTTTAGTGTCCCTGTTTGATGGCAACATAGTTAGAGGAAGATACCAGCCTACGCTTGCTAGGGATGTAAATCAAATAGCCGTAGGAATCAATATCGGGTACTAGAGCAAATCCTTTGTCACCTTTTACATGCAATTTGGATAATGGTTTGTTAAGGTTGACAATCATAGGTTGTCCAAATGGAAGGGTAGATTTAGCATCAAGGCCTAACAGACCTACCGTAGAACGAGGTGAAGCTTTTAATGAGTTGTTATATATTGAGTTACGAATTATAGTTGCATATTGGACGGCATAATACCACATGTGCTACGGTAGTTTGGCACTGGTCATTAGGGCACGACAGTCATTTAATAATGTTAAGTTAAATCGTTTAGCTACACCGTGTGCCTGAGAGTCACCGGCATCAATGTACACAGGTTGAATACCGTTCTCTGAAAGAAATGTTTTGACAGCATGGTTTGTGTATTCGGTGCCTCTATCGAATTGAAATTTAAGAATCTTAGTATTGAATTGTCTTTCGGCAGTAGCAACGAAGGATTTAAGAATATGTAGGATTGTGGCGTCGTCCTTTGTCTTTAGGAGATAAGTCTATTTGAATTTGGAGGCTTCATCTCTGAAAGATATAAACCATTCGGGTTTTGTGGCAACAGTAACAGAACCCAATAAGCCAGAGTGCGTGTATTGGAAGGTTTGGAAGATGTGTTGATATTGAAGACGAGAGCTAACTATGTGAGGAAGTTTCCATCTTTTACATTTCATACAGTCTTCACATTGAAAGTTGGAGAGGTTAGACCAGTCGATGTCATTGAGAGTAATATTTTCAAAGGTTTTGTTTTTACTTGAGTTATATATTGTTTTGACATTGACATTACCGAGAATACGTTGAATAAAGTCTAGCGGAAATTTAGATTTCAACGTGTTACCGGTTTTATGATTGTCTGTTGGAGGAAAGAGAATGTGATGATTAGATAACCAATGTAAGCCATTGTGTGGGGTAATGTTAGCAGCAACAGACCCATCAAGGTAGTCAATAGTATGCATTCTTTCGTTTAAAAACAAATTGTAAGAGAGTAAACCAGTGGTCGAAAGAACAGAATAGTCGATGGAAGGTGTGTAAATAGAATCTATGGACAGATACTTACCAATAAATATGGTTAGGATTAATTTACCCTCTTAGTCTTATGGAATGGTGGGCTATTTGAACAAGAAGTAGTATGAAGTGAATTAGGCTTAGAAGAGTGGATATTAGGTAACATATTAGGATGATTGACCAGCGTAACAGTAGCACCAGTATCAATCAACATATAATGATTGGGATAAATTGATTATCATATGCCCTTGGAGATGGATGGACATCCGTAGTGGACTTTATACGAGATTCTATACTATGTAGGGTATCATTGAAAGTGGAAGCAACAGGACTGGTATGAGGTGTAAAAGCATTTACACCAGTGTCGGAGGATCAATTTGCGGCACTGGTTGGACTAGTATGTTCAGGAAGACTGCCACATTAATGAGAATGAGCGGTGTTACTAATATTGTTATCGCTTAACATTCTTAACTTAATATGAACTTGACTATTATGTGTATTTTATTTTGAAAATGATCCTCGGTTATATAGAAGTTATATAAAAGTAATAGTGCAAAGTGCTTAATCATATTAGTATAGGCGTTCATTTCTTGTAAGTATAATTTTTGAGAATTTGATCCAAGGTGGATCTATTATACTAAATTCCAGAATTGTCAAAGAGGAAAAAAATAAAAAGAATAATTTTACTAACTGCATCCAATATGTATGATATATAAATAATATTTAATATTACAACTGAATCACATTCTATTTTTTAATATGAATATCAAAGCCAGTCTCATTTGGTAGCTCCAAACCTTCTTTCAATTCTAATGAAGGAATCTCATAATCACCAAAATTTTGTTAACAGTAAGCAATTGGTTCTAATGTGTCAATGTTGTCTAAAGTATGTACGAAGGAATTTAAGGAATCCTTAAATTTCTTTTCACCGGCTTTAACTGCTCCGTAGGTGACATGGGATGCTAGGACCGTGAAACCTGAATAATATAAAATGTTATGAGTAACTGGGAATAGAAGATTATCAATTGGGCCATTGATACCTCTGGGACTAAAAGGACCTTTATGACCACCCACGGTAACGGCCAGCATAGCTTTTTTACCCTCCATTACCCCTTCACCATATCTGTCACCATAATGGGTTGCGTCATATACACCAACGTTATATGCATACCCGCAGGAGTAGACTCTATCAAACCAACCTTTTAAGATTACAGGCATAGAAAACCACCAAAGTGGAAATTGGAAGATCACTAAGTCTGCCCACGATAAATTAGCTTGAGCTTTGTAAACATCTTCTGTCAATTTCCCTTCCGTATTAGCTAAAAAAAAAGACTGAGAAGCTATTTTCAATCTATCGCCTTCTTTAAAAATTTATGGAATCTTTTTCATCCACAACACACTTGAACTGTTCTCTATATAAGTCTGAAACCCTAACTTCATGCTCCTTCTTCTCCAAATACTCAACCGTGGCTTTCATGAATGAACTATTGAAAGATCTTAATTCTGGATGGGCAAAAACCATAAATACCTTCATTGTATATGTAATAATAATGATATTATTTTTTTATTATTGGAAAATAAAATGATTATATGGAAACCTTAAGAAATTAAACGCACTAATACAATTATCAGTATTGCTGTGTATATTTAACGATGAAACTTTTTTAATAATATTTGTTTTTATACCATCTTAAATTCTGTACAATGTAAAGGAAAACTTTCAAGACATATCTAGATATTTGGAATACTGTATACCATCTATCTGAACACACACACACACACACACACACATACATACATATTTGTATTATATGTCTATTAAATAATTAGTGTCATTTTCACTCTCGATTCGAGCGGCGCCACAAATCCGAGGGAAATTTTTGTTGAAATTTGGCACTGCCGTTCTTGCCTCTATTGTTTCTTCGAACGTTTCTTTTTTTTTTTTATCTGCAGGAGATCTGAAAGTTCGGACAAGTAGAGAATTAATCAGATCCGGACAGATGTCGAGATTTTGAAGAAATCTGTTCGATTCTCAAATGGTTGAACGGTTTTGCATTAAAGATACTGAATGGTATTTACAAATGTAAGAGGTCTGTAATCTTACAAAGCAAGAATATAGGACATGTTACATAATGTTGACATTATTCCTGGTAGCTTACTAGCTACTCTGCAGACAAAAGAAAAAATAAATAAGGATGCAAAACTGCTCATAAGTAGATCACTAAGACACTATCAATAGTTCCATAGGTTGAAATGGTACAAATACCCTACATCGATTGAAACATTCAAAAGTTTCAATACCTTCTGTGTCCCTATTTATGATCTACATCATAAACCGAAAGAAACAAAAAAACAACAACAACTTATAATTTGAAAATTACCATTCATTTGTATGCTATAAAAACTAAATAAAAACAAGCGAACTGACGAATATGGTGATTCTATTGAACTCAAATCTCGTTCCGTCTTGGAAGTAGTCGATGCTGTAGCAGAAGCTATTGGCCACAAAGAAGTCGGTCAGGTTCTCTCCATATGCTCTTTTCGGCACAATGTGTGGTCGTGCTGAACCATTAATAGTTGCTCAATATGCCCACATTATTGATGAATTAGAAAAGAGGGCTAGAGATGGCAAGAGATTAGCTTACATTCATTTAGTGGAACCTCGTGTTACAAAGCTATTCTTGGTTGAATGTGAAGGTGAATATGATCAAGGTACTAAAGATTTTGTCTACTCTATCGGGAAAGGCCCAATTATCAAAGCTGGTAACTTGCTCCTATATCCAGAAATCACTAAGAAAATTGTTGCCAACAATAAAACTTTGATTGGTTACGATAGATTCGGGATTGCTAACCCAAATATTGTAGACAGATTAGAAAAGGGTTTACCATTAAACAAATACTACAGAAACACTTTGTATGCTATGATTGATAAGGAATATCTAGATTATCTAACCTATAAAGAAGCTGTTAAATCAGATTGGAACAAACAAGATTGATATAGAATTTTTTCCTTAGGATACATGATTTTTTGAAGATAATGTTTCCACAGATTGAGTATATACTATTTCTTAAAATGTAAGATGTTGATGGATTTGATACATTGTATAGCAAGACCAGTTGTATGGAAATAGTTAGTAATAGTATAGATATATTTATAATGCTTAAAAGTATAACTTTTTAATGGTAATACTTATCGAGTTATACTTGTAATAAACATACTTCTTTTTTTTTAGGATTTCAATGTTTCACTGCAAATCATATATTAAACCAGATCTAAACAATAAGATATAGTACTTTAAAATAGTGAAATTATAATGTTAGGTCCCATAATTATACCTGGTAACAGTATAATTGAATTTTGGAGTGCATGAATTTTGGTCTTATTTTGGTTGGTGTAATATTTCTACCTGTTTCAGTAAAATACAAGATTTTAATCAGAAGAATCTGAACAGCTTTCTGTTTGCGTACGTTTATACTTTAATAAATTTGAGGATATTCAAGAGCAAGAAAATAGAGATAATCAACAACAGGTAGAATTACATGAATATCTTTTGCATTGTGATGAAGATTTACCAGTAACAAGGGTTGCGCAATTTATACAAATAAATCCCAGATCAGTGTAAAACATTTTCTGACTAAACTTTTGTTTATTAATGGAAAGTTCTTATTTAGTTTCTTTTTATTACGTACGTCTCCTGATTTTGGAGTACACAGGATTGAGGTGATGACATTTCAATAGCAGATAAGAAAGTAGACATTTCCACGTTAGATTAAATCTAGTACATATCCTCTAGTTGATATTAAATAAAAGATCAATTTGAATTTATGTATAAACGATATTTATAACTGTGTATTACTGTTTGTATAGATATTTTTTAATAGATCAAGAGATAAAGTAAAGTTTGTATATTTCTTTAAATTTTCGAATTACTTTTCATTTCAAAAGACGTTCGTGCAAAACTACCCAGTTCTATTTTTAGAAATACTGAAGGAACTCCACACAAAAACTTACGTCGACTTTTTTTTGGTGGTAATTTTTTTTTTCTGAACCCCCTCCCCTGTTTCTCGAGCCCAGCAAAAAAAAGGAAAATAAAAGGAAAGGAAAAACTATAAAAGGCCAAGTGTTTTGAAACTTTCTTAAGTCGTTTCCGTTTTTCTTCCACTGTGTTTCCCTTTCTTCAAAGAGTGCTTTATACCTGACTGTCCTGTTTATTCACTTGGTGTCCTGTTAAAAATAGCCACAGCAACTTAGCAAGAAATTGACTGCATTGCAGTAAGATTAAACTGATATAGTTTCCTTTAACTTAGTCACTTTTTTCTTTCTATTTTTGTTTTGACTAGGTACATAAACACGTACACACAAACACATATAGTATTAATATATAGCTGTGCAATTATTCATTCAGTAATCACACAGTTATTATCTTCTTTCATCTTTTATCTATCTATCTCTTTATATAATTCTTTGTAAAAATTAAGGGGAGGTTTAGAATAATCCTCTAGAAAGTAGCAAGCAAACAAAATAACATGCCAGATACAAGTTATTTAGACAATAATTTTAAAGCCTCTTACTATCACCAGTTCCGCCCTTCTTATCCTGACACCTTAGTTGACAGGATCCTTTCTTTTCACAATGAGGTATCCACTAACGAATTGGATACATTAGTTGAAGTTGGCTGTGGTACTGGGATTGCTACCAAATTGTTCATGGATCATTTTAAGAAATGTATTGCTACGGATCCATCTTCACGTATGTTAGAATGTGCCAAGAATACATTCCCAAAGGATTCAAATGTCACATTCAAGATTGCAAAGGGGGAGGATTTAGTGGAAGATGGGGAAATTACTTTGAATTCAGTGGATATGGTCATTGGTGCTCAGAGTATCCACTGGTGTGATTTCGACTTGATTGTTTGAACAAATCCATAAAATATTGAAGCCCAATGGTACTTTTGCATTTTGGTTCTATACTCAACCTGAATTTGTTGAGTTGGATGGGTTCAATGAAATTTATTACAAGTATGGTTGGTCAGACCAATTCATGGGCAAATATTTAACACCATTCCAGCGTCATTTTTTCACTAAATTTACTGAGAATGATCAATTAATGAATCAATTGAAGAAATTTTTTGACGATATCAAGTTCGAAGTGTCCTGCCATTCCCAAGGTCATTCAAATCCAAATGCTCCATATTATCAAACTACAGAAATGTCTATGTCTGATTTAAGAAAGTTAGTCAAATCATGGAGTCTTTATACTTCTTGGGTTAAAAACCATCCAGATGACACTATGGATATTGCAGACAGATTTGTTAATGAAGTAATTGAAAAGTTTAATATTACAGATGAAAACAAATTATTTAAAGTTCAATGGACTACCTTCTATTATATGTGTCGTAATAAATAAGTGAACTTTGTGTCTATTATATATATATACATATATATATATGTACTTTTCTATTCAATTTATGTAAATATTGGATCTCAATACATGCTTTTAAAACACTATTAATCTTTTACTGAACTTTATATTTATTTAAAACAAAAAGAAACTTTTTTTTTCTGAGTAACCATTCATCACTTGGTCAAATCTCGTTGACTTCAGATCGTTTTTACCCTGATTGATTGTGTCTTTAACTGTTACTAATAACAAGCTTTTTCAAAGATATCTCCACTGAGACAGATTGTGTATTCTAACTTTTTACTATATATGGAAGTCGTTGATTTTACTTCAAATACACTATATTTTTGAGCCAGCGTCGAAAATTTTCCCGACTTTAACATTTTTTTTCTTGACACAGCGTAGAAAAAAACAAAAAGTTCGGTTTTTCAGCCCGTGTTTTTCTTGAGCCAGCGTAGAATTTGTTAAGATTTATAAGGTGTGGAGTAATAACCTATAAGTTATAAACGGAACATTATGAACCATATATTTTATAAGTAGTCGCTCATTGTATTAAATAATACAAATACTATATACAAAACTATGTATTATGTATATAAAGTAATAGATAGAAGAAATTAGATATAATTTCTCTATCTCGACTATTTATATCTTTCTGAAAAATAATTTTCAGAAAACTTTTTCACAAAATTTTCATTGAGTCCGGGTTATATCTTAACAGAATTTTGTTGAGCTCACGTAGAATTTTTTGGGCGGAGCGTAAAATTTTTTGAGTCAACGTAGAATTTTTGACGGAGTGTGGAATTTTTAAGCTAGCATAAACTTTTTTGAGTTCATGTAGAATTTTTTGAAGTAAAATCAAGAAAAAAAAGATATG